>JAIPRM010002098.1:0-18729 GCA_025469315.1 Stegophylla sp. TES_Ste_2020 | reverse complement strand
TTTTGAAAATAATCCGTTAACCATGTTTATGTTGTCAACATGTATAAATAATTTAATTTAGTATGTGGTCATAAGATCAAAGTACCAAACCAGACTAAATGGTGGACACTGGGCGTTATTTGAGTTAGGACGACTAAAAAATGTGATTTAAAACTATTAAATTGAAGTTTAGTTATGACTAATAAGTAAATAATTATTTATCACAACTGTCAACACATACACAGCTGTTACTTTTTTGATTTTTGTTTACATTATTCATTACTTAATAATTTTGAAAAAGTTTAGAAAAGCCAGGGGAGGGATATGTCCCTCCCCTGCCCCCCTTATGGACGCCCATGATTCATCTTAAAAATAAAATATACTTTATACTGATTTTATAACATTAAATCTATACATGAACAATGACCAAACTAATATTTAGAAATTTCTATTTAGAATAGGTAAAATTAAAATTAATTACCATATACAATTAAATTAGGAAGAATCAAACGATCTTCACCAAAGATGGTTCTATAGCTGTAAGGTGCCATAGGTTCATGACCAATCTGTGAAATAAAAATATCATACTATTTAATATTTTAAGTTTTATAATGAAGACAATGTTTTCAGTAAAGGCATTTAAGAAAATATGTCTTAAAACAAAACATTTCTAGATTTGTTTTGAAACATCACAAAATAAATAAATTATAGAAAATAAAACAATTTTGATAGTATACAATAACATAGCCTCCGTAAAAATTGACATATTTTAATACTAACCCAAATACCTATACAATTATTTTTCTCAAACATAGATTTTAAAATTCTAAATATTTTAAAAGAGAGTCAGTAATTTTTTTCATCATTTATTTCATTTTAATAATATTAGACATAATTTTAAACCATTAGGAGGTACCTAGTTGACTATATTTTTAATAAAATAAAAAACTGGATGTATACAAACTACACCTACAACAAATACTAAAACTATTATATTTCCATTTTGCTGAATTAGGTAGTTCAATTTGACCATAAGTAGATAATGAATAATTTTTAATGTTTTTATTTTAAAAGTGGGTATTTAACATTATTAAAACATTTAGTTTCTTTAAAAACCAAATTTATTAAAGAGCATAAAACAGTTATTGATTTTGAACTTGAAAGTAATTTTTAAATCATAATAAAAAAATACAATTATTCTTTTAATTTATTATTTAATGTGACTAATCATAATTGTTATCTTATTATTCACCTATTCCAATCTAAGCTCAATATTTACTTTTACTTTTTTTATAAATACTAAACGAGGGCCTTTTTAGTAATTTATTATAATGAATTAAGAATTTTAATATTTGGATCCTATTAAAAATTAAAGAATTTAGTCTTCACTCTTAAATCATAGGCTAAAATTACATTTGATTCAATTTAATTTAGTAACCAAAGTTCCTTATTCTATGTTCCTAATAGCAAATCTCACTAGAGAAAATAATAATGCTATTATTAACACGATTTGTATTAGATAAAAGTACAAAAGTAAAATCACATAACTGTCATAATAATTAATTTATTAGAAATGTAATACCATAGGTTTTTAATACTTGATTATAACTTACTTGTACCAAAAACCGTGCATAATCTAAAGGATGTGTAATGAATTTCATAACACATTTTGCAATTATATTGTTTCTGGTAGTATCACCATTTTCTTCCTTCCTGTTTTCATTGTCAGAATCCATTTCTAAATGTTATTTAAAGTTATAAAATATTAGGCACATTAACTATTGAAATTTGAAAGCCATCAATTATTTCATAAGTCGTTTATAACCTAGGGAGAGCAAAAAATAAGAAATATATTTACCACAGTCTACAGTTTACAGTCTACACTCTACATATAAAACACCAAGAAGCAAGAACCCATAATCACTTTTCTATGCATGAACCACAGCAAGTTTTAGCACTGACATGGACGTTATAGGTATGTTAAAGATAATAAGATAAACTTATTTGAGTCAATGATAATATTATCACAGAATAAGTTATAAATTGATAAGATTCATAATGAAAAATAAATATTTTACTAAGTTGGAACAATAACAGTTTTGTTTTTTTTACAGTAAAATTTCGAAATGATGTATTGTTTTATTTTTCCTTTGATTTGAAATTGAGAATCATTTTTCGTGAAACAATGAAAAAGAAATTTATGGATATGTAATTATTGATTTGAACTTTGAAATTACTTTGTCTTGTTGAGATAATGTGTGAAAATCGCATTTAGGATGGAGGAACACAATACAGATGTCATTGATACAAGTAACCGAGAACATATTGTTCATGGTATGAATAACTGTGTTTAATATATTATTAATTTAATATGTTTTTTGTAATTGATTAGTTTTTATATTTTTTAAAGATCAAATCTTACAAGAAAATGTTGAGTTTCAAAGTGAAATTGATTCTGGAACATCTCCACCTCAACTTGATTCTTTTCAAACCACCCAGTCCGTCTCTAATACACTTACTGATTCTACATTAACTAGTAACTCTGGTATTTTGATTTGATTCTTATTTTAGATTCTGAGTGGAGCGAATAAGCAAGTGTTTTTACAATGATGTTTACGTTTTATTTTTTTTAATTGTACACATTTTCGTATAGAAATCCAAAAGTGTTGACCAGCAACTTGGAATCACAATTTGCCTCCAAATGGTACTTTTGAGAGGTTATTTTTCGAAATTCTCAATAATTTTCTCAAAATGTTGTAATAACTTCCCAAAATTTGACAAATAAGACTCTGAAACCGTTTTTTTTAATCCAAAATGTATAAAAATTTAAGAATAGATGGACACTAATATGAGAAATATTTTGATGCAAGAAAATTGTGAAAATGTGAAACAAAAGATGTATATTTTTTTTTCATCGAATTTTTTGTTTACTTAATTAATAGTGTAATATAAAGCTGGCCGAGTAAAAATTATTTATTTTTTTATTATAATAACATGTATAATTTTTTGGTAAAATTGTCTTGAATAAACTGAAGCGCCACTCAGAATTTTCCAGTTTTTTAAAAATAGTTTTATGATTTAGTATCTATTACAGAAAGTCAAAGACAAAGCGTTATAACAGTTTTACCATGGGGTGCACATAAAGAGCGTTCACCATTTCCAAATGTTGATACAGACATCAAGCCAGGAGAATATGTTATGCGTACTTTATTTGCAGACTTTACAGTGCAGGCTGAACGAAAAATGGAAGAAGTAATGATAGAGCCGGACAAATCATTGACAAAAATTTTACAACGTGGTGAAGATGCACAGTTTGATCAATTATTGATCGCATTTGGCTCAGTTGCTGAACATTGTTTACCTTCAATATTGAAAGCCCTCTTCGCATGGTATGACCGTCAAATTGGCGCATTAGATATAAATGCTACAGATTCAAAGAAAATTGAATTCAAGGGTAAAAAGTGAGTTGTACTAGAAAAATGATATATAATGAATTTATTCATTCTCTAGTTATATCTTGTTGAACAATATGTTTAATAGATTTTTAGATTCTGAGCGAAGTGAAGAAGCTAGTGTTTTTACAATGATGTTTATTTTTTTTTTTTTCTGTGTACAACTTTTCGTATTGAAATACTTATCCAAAAGTTTCGATCAATAACTTTTTGAAACCGGATTTGCCTCTAGATTGTACTTTAGAGAGTTCATTTTTTGAATTTCTCAATTCTTCAATTTTTTTTTTTTTGGAAAAAACTACCCAAAATTTGACAAAAGCGACTCGGAAACCATCATTTTTTGATCCGAATTATATGAAAATTTAAACATAGATAGAAAATCCTGTAAAAAAGATTTTGGCGCAAGAAAATTTTGAAAATGTGAAAAAAATTTTTGTACATTATTCAAAAAATTTTTTTTTTCTTATATTATTAACTTTCTTCGTTCAGAATCGTTTTTACTGAAGAAATGATTTATCGTTTCTTTAAAATTTAATACGCCCGTCAAGAGAATACCACCCGTCGTGCGAAGTACTACCATCGTGCGAAGTATGTCCGGCTTTTTAATTTTTGTTACAGATAAGTGGTTAGTGTTATTTTGTTGATAAATGTTATAGGTAGCTTAAAATATTTTGAAAAATGCAGATAACTGATAACAATTATAAAGGCATAGATAATTTTACTGTAAATGAAAACTCTTACATACTCTTTTCAGCTTTGTTTAAATAATTTATTATTTTTTGTTGGCTTATAATTATTTTATTCTCATCAATTTTTAATATATTTAACACAGAATAAAAGCAGCATTTTCTAAACTAAAATCAAAGAGAATCAAAAGTGGAGAAATATTGATTAACTATTAATTCTAATTTAAAAAAATCATATAGAAATGCAACAGTTATTTGCCAATTAAAATAAAGTACAAAATAATTTTGGTTTAATATTAAATGCTACTATGAAATTTATATAAAATTAGATGCTTTTAATAAGATTTGGAAATACTTGGGGCATTCTGCGTCAAATCGCATGGCCAATCTGTCAGACCTCTTGAGTTTTCTGTGAAAAAATTATATTACCCTACATTTAGTACTGTATAATTCGTAAATTATTTTGTGATTTTCGAAACTTTTTAACCTATAAATTTGAGGTTCTTTTAATCATTTTATGGAAAACATCACATTCGCCCCATTTAAAATACATGGAATCTTTTTTGTGGAATCAGGAATTTAAAATACATACATTTATTCCAGAATCAAAATAGACCGAGATTAATTTCTTTTTGAAAAGTTAATTTGAAAAAAAAATTTACAATATCAAAAAAAATATAAAGGATATGCAACAAAATGAAACTTTGCTTTGATATATTTTATTTTTATATTTTTTTCTATGAGTTTTCTTAACTTTTTTTTTTCGATTTTGTAAAATGAAAATTCAAATTAACATTATAAATAGGAATCAATATCAATCCATTCTACTTCTAGAATAAATAATAGATAAATAATATACAAATACGTTTAGAGTATCACAAACATAGAAAAAAAAACATGAATTTTAAATGGGGCGATATGGATGTTTTCCATAAAATGATTAAAATAACCTCAAATTTATAGGTTAAATCAGCGGTTCCCAAACTTCTTCAACCACGGAGCCTTTTTTTAAGTGTTATTTTCTCGCGGAGCCCCAAGAAATATTTATTGTCAAGTTTCATTTACCTCTGTTCTATGATACATAATACTATGGTAAATCACTACATTTGAATGGACTTTGAGGCTCTGAGCGTTATTAATATATATAAATATAATACAGGGTGATTCCTCAAGCATGCTCACCCCCTTTTTTGAGCATAAAAATGGAAATATTTGGAGTTTTTATTTGGAATTTTCCAGTCACTATAATAAAAACAATGTTGTCCATAACTTTTTTTTTATTATGTCATCTTAAGGATGATATTGTATCATAACGAACAATTATTATTGTATTATTACATTTTTATGGTTGGAGCCCTTGTGAAACAGCTGCGGAGCCCTAAGGGCTCCCCGGAGTACAGTTTGGGAACCGCTGGGTTAAATAAAGTTTTGAATATTCCATAAAAATGTACACATCATACAATACGAAATGAAGGGTAATAGAATTTTTTCATGTAAAACTTAAGAGATCAGGCAGATGTGATTTTACGCAGAACACCCCATAAATTTTTTTTTATGGCTTATGACTATTGTTATTGCTTATGACTTACTTTTAATAGAATTTACTCTCCCTTAAAAATGTCTGCCTGCACCATTGTTAGAATTAGCGACAAAGCAAAATTTCTCCCCCCATGCCATCGAAGTCTGTGCTCGCCTATGCAAATATGCAATAATTTATTTTATGTTTTGAAAAAAAAAATGAGTTATCATTTCCACCACGTCTATTGTCTTCGTACTTTTCAGAAAAAAAAATATAAATATATATAATATTATGACGTGTGTCCCATTGTCGTCTTTTAAATAGCGGAAATCATGAGAAGTTATTACTATTATCTCAATAAATTATCGGACTTATTTGATATTACCAAAATATGAAAAACCACTCGTGCTTACGAAAATAATAAATATTACACTATATGTATATTCATTCAATAAAGTTCAGAGTACAAATTTATAGTATAAACATAACAGTTTATAATTTTAGTCCTCACTCATAGTATAGTTTGAATTAATTTCAAACAAATTTATTTTTGAGTTATCTAAAAAGAAACACATCATAGCCACTTCATAGACCCCTGAGTAACCATCTAAGGACTCCTGATCTAGACAACCTTTTTCGATCTATAAAGTTACTGATAGAAACTTTAAGATCAGATTTCTACTGGAAATCATGCTTTCATACATATAAAAAAAATAAACAGATTTGTAAAACCAATACATTCTTCGCTCCACTTAGAATCTAAAAAGAAGATTGATGTGTTGGGAGTGAATTGTTAGACTGTTTTGAAGTTAGTTTATAATGCCTAAGGATTGGATACATTTTATATGTAATGTATCGATTAACAATTACAATATAATTTTGGTTAAAATCTAAATCACATGTAAAATCATTTTTTTCAAGTATTGCATTTTTAATAGGGAATATCCATGTGACCATTACACGGCAATTATTAATGTTACCTTGATGAACACTGGTTGTCCTCGATCATCTGTACGAGATACTGCTTTACAATTATTACAAGTATTAGACAAAAGGTTTTTTGGATCTGGATGTGTAGAACTTTTACCCCCAACTTTACCATCTGACTCGCCGATTACTGCACGTGAGTACTATTTATAATATATTTTTAGTGTTAGGAATCTAATAATCTTCATATTGCAAATTCAAATATGTTTAATTATTGTACCTATGTATATATTAAGCTGTTCAGATAGGCCTTAGATGTATTATAGTTGTAATTACGTTCATTATTGAGATTCTTATTTTCAGAAAGATAAATAAGAATGGAATTGGTTTCTTATTTTACAATAATTATATAACATAGTTTGTAATATTTTGAAGTTCAAATATAGTGATGTCTGGGTAACGGATTTTTATGTTAATACATAATTTTGATCTTAATTCTGATAAAAAATGAGTTTTTTTTGTAACAAAACAAACAAAATAAAACTTATTATTTTATTTATTTTATTACATATTTTTGCATATTTTAATGTAAATCCACTTTTTTAAAAGTATTTTATCAATTACTACATATTTTGTATTTTCTTAATAAGTACCTATTTTCAGAAGTATTAACCATAATCATAATCATTATTTTATTAAAAATGTAGAAATATATTAAATATTAATAAATAAAGTAGTGATAAATAACAATTTTTAATGTTGTCATATTGGTTATACAATTGTTTTCATTGTTCATTCATGAATTTGAGTATACTGATAAAATTTTGTCAGTTAAATAATAATTTGTTTTGTACATAATTTGTACTAATCAAAAAAAAATCTGAAAATTAGTAGTTGCTCAATATCTTCAAGAATTTCCCAATGAAACTTAAAAGTAATAATCATGTTTTACTTTGTGTAACTTGTGGTAAATCTGTATTGTATTAGAAACACTTTTTATTTACTTCGCATATTATACATAACAAGTTATAAAGAAAATAAATAAGTGAAAATTCAATCAGAATTTTGTCACAAATAATTTTCCAGCATAATTAATATTTAATGGTTAGCTTTATTTCAACACCCATTTATGTTGTATGTGAAGGCAGACATTTAACTTATTAAATTAAAAATTTATATTTTTTATATAGTTTTAGAAAAATATATGGACATCCTATTTTTGACATTTTATATCTTTATGTATTTAAAATTTTAATAATTAATAATTAGTAACTTTTTGTTTTTAAATATTACATGTTTTTAATAAATATTTTGCCAAAATAATGACATTAATATTTACATATTTTGACTTTGTTATTACATAAAAATCCGTGTCCGACTAGTGATATCTAATTTTAAGTGGAACTCAGTAAATTATATTGTGTATAGTTAATAATTTTATTTTTATATTTTAATAAATATATGACATATTTATATAGATAAAGGGTTTAAAATATTTGTGAAAATGATTTATTTTTGAATTCATAATTATCTGAATAAACTCTTGTATAATGAAAAACTCGTAAAATGAAAAGCTGGTGAGGTATGAGAGGTGGAAATTTACCCATCATCATTTCTCTCCCACAAAAAATATTAGTAGTGAAGGATGAGATTATAGTATTTTGAGATGACCTTTTTTACTGTAAACTTACCTGATATTAGCAGTATTTTAAAGAAGTGTTTAAAAGAAAGTTTATATTTAATGTATTAATATAAAAGAGAGTTTGAAGTTGATCTATAAAATCTTTATTGATTATCAAAGTACAAATTTTAGGAATTTATTTATTAAAAATAATATCATCTGAATGTAAACCATCACGCTATGGTACTCATTTAAACAAAAAACAAATTTTTTTCAAATTGATCTCAAGAAGAGGTGACATAAATTGGTGACCTCCACGTAGTCCTAATTTAATCCATATGGATTTTTCTTGTGGGGATATCTCAAATCTAAAGTTAATAAATAATCTGATTTCTCTGGTGCCGTTGAAAGAAAATATCCATAATGAAATGGCTAACCTAACCTAACGTAGTTTTCATACGGAGTCAAGCCATCATGAGAAATTTTGCTTTTCATTTAAATGAGCGCAAAGAGCGTTGTGGTGCATATTTAGATGACATTATTTTTAAGAAATAAATGCTTTAAATGTGTATTTCAATAATTAATAAAGATTTTATTAATAAACATTAAACTTTCTTTTATATTAATACATTAATTATAAACTTTTTTTTTGAGACACCCTGTAGTATTATTTTAAATTAGAAAGCAATGATAAATCATTGTCTTTGAAAAAACTGTGTAGAGGTCAAAAAATAATTATGAATTATAGGCTGTGGCTAGATTATATATAATATATATATTATATATAATTATAGGCTCCACAGACACTGTGAATATTATTTAAATTGTAGTAATATTTTAATATTATTTAAATATTTGTGTAGTAATTATGACTATGCATGTGGGTGGCGTTTTCAAAAGTTAAGGCCGATTTTGAAGTGGCTCTAAGTTAATATAAAGAGTCAATTTTTGTTGACTTTTATATTAAAGACTAATTGTTTTTTTTTTGTGTGTAGTAGATATTAAATAAATTAATATTTCACAACCTTGAAACTTGTTTCAAAATGCATTATTGACAATCTATTGAAGTCCCTATAAGCAACAATTTATTCATTTTAGTCTAACAAGCATACTTGTAATTAAAATATAATACTAATATTTAAAAAAGCCGGATATACTTCGCACGACGGGTAGGATTCTCTTGACGGGTGTTTTGAATTTTAAAGAAACGATAAATCATTTCTTCAATAAAATAATTCGGAACAAGGGAAGTTAATAACATAAAAAATAAATGAGAAAAAAAATGTTAGAAAAATGTCCAAAATTTTTATTTCACATTTTCAAAATTTTCTTGCACCAAAATCTTTCTTATATTATTTTTTATCTATATTTAAATTTTCATAAAATTCGGATCAAAAAATAATGGTTTCCAAATCGTTTTTGTCAAATTTTGGGTAGTTTTTTCAAAAAAAAAAAAAAAAATTGAAGAATTGAGAAATTAAAAAAATGACCTCTCTAAAGTACAATCTAGAGGCAAATCTGGTTTCAAAACGTTATTGATCGAAACTTTTGGACAAGTATTTCTATAAGAAAAGTTGTACACAGAAAAAAAAAAATAAACATCATTGTAAAAACACTAGCTTCTTCACTTCGTTCATAATCTAATATATTGAATGTACTGTGTGGATAATATATAATTAGTTTAAGGTAATATCAAAGTGAATTATTATAGATAACAACATAGCCCTGCAAATAAATAATTTTGAAAAATTATTAAAATTATGATTTAATACTTAATTCAAGTTTTCTTATAGCAATTAAAAAAAAAAATAGTTATTTTTTGTACATTTTGGTTATTTTAGGTACATGCAGCACATTTTCTACAAAATTAGTGCAGTAAGTCCCGAACCCTATTGATTATTATTTGAGTTGCAGTTCAAACACTTGTTAAACAAATTCCATTAAATTGATAGTTCTTCATTCTGGCATTTGAATTCATGTGATTAGAATTTTTAATTTATAGGTTATCGAAACTCACCTACAGATTATACTTTAATGTACACATTAAACTAATTTCAAGTGAAATCTTTACTTTTTAAATATTAAAATTTTTAATATTTTGTTTCATCTGTTAAATATTATAAGTATCATGAAGTGGTTAGGTTAAATTAATAAAATTACTTGTTATTTATTATATCAATAAGTTTTAAAATGTCATTAGTAGCTTTTGGATTTTAGAGGATTTGCATAGGTTTTATAAAAAAACCTGAATAGGATATAATTTCATTTCACCATATTGTATAAAATAATAACAATCTTACTTATTATTATTATTTTTTGTTTTGTGATATTTTACTTTTAAATTAAAATACATGTGATTAATGATTTTGATAAATGTCATTTAGTGTTTTATAGTTTGAGAAGAACAATTGTAATATTATTAAAGTATGGATTTTAATGGTTTTAAAAATGAGAAAAATACCTCATTTCTTTAAAAAAAATAATTAAGACATTAATTGTCTGTCCATTATGGTTTCAGTCCTTAAATGTTAATACATAACAATACATATTATACTCGCCTAAGTAAAATAAATAATTTTTCATTTTTAAAGAGATAATTTGATTTATAATTTATCTGCTATTACTCATGTAAAATATATGAAAATTCTCTTAAAATATAAATTTACGTTCAAATCATTTTTTTTGGATGAGATAAATATAAAACTTTGGTAATATCAGATTGATCACCTCCCGTGAAAGATCCATGAGAACTGGAGTAGAATAATCATTCTACTCCAGACACATGTGGAGCAGTTTAACATGGATCAATATTTTTTTACATTGGTAAAAAACTAGAAATAATGTAAACATCATAACACCATCATTTATGAAATAAGTTCATTCGAATAATTTTAATTATTACACTATTTTTTCAACACCAAAAAATGCAAAAGTGTAGTATATCAAACTAGATTTTTTCCACTATTTGATCAAATAATTTATAATTCATGTATAAATAATATGTACGTTTCCCTTTATTTTGCCATTGCTTTTAAAAAGTTGAATTATAGAAGTTTTGAAAAAATATAAATAATAAATAAAGTGATAAAATGCATTTGTTCACACACTATTTTTTATAGGAAACTTACTTGGATCAGTTTGTTTAGGGTATGATATAATTAGCATTTAAATCCATACCTTACTTATTAATATAAAATTTACTAGTGTTACTGTGGGTAAAATGTGTACTATAATTATCCAGTGAATTATATTGGATTTTCTGGTTTAGGTTTAAACTATGAGTTAAATCCTTATCAAATTCTCAAAACTGAATGGCATCATTAGTTTATTGTTATGTAAAATTGTATTAAATGTTACTATTTGTTTTTATTATAATATTTTACAGTTTATATGCAAGTTTTATACATAAAAATTACTTTTTATCATAAAAAAATGTATTTATAATATTTAGATTTTTAAAAATGTGCTGTGTTGTTCACATACTGACCATTATAATTAGTCATTATTATAATTTATGTATAAACTTAAATTATGATTATGACTATTACTATTAACTATGTGCAATCGGAATGAGTTCATGAACTTCTTTCCATGTGCCGTTCACAGTAGTTTGTTTTGTTCCAATCCCGCTTTTTGAAAATTCTGACAGTACTGAAACACATAATCTATACATAGTTATGTACATTATTTATTTTTACAAAAGTAATTTTATGGGTAATGGAAATCAATTATTATTGTTGAATATTTACTTAAATACATTTTTAAAATTGGTAGTATACAAAGATTGTGTGTTTTTATTCTTTGTTGTTCCTTGATTAAGCTGTTTACAATATTAGTAGTAGGTGTTTCTTAGTTTTGAACTAGTTTTTAAGAGGCTGTGACTTCTTTTTTCTTTTATTCCGAGCATACAAATAAAGGAACAAACCACTAGCCTAACAGTTTATTAAAATCAATTTTTAAATAGGTATAATACATTTTTTAATTCTTTACTTTATTATGTACCTATCCTTTTAAATTATATTAAATATATAATAAAGATGAATAGTAGCTGTTTAGTTAATTAATTTATTTTTATGGTTAAAAATAATTTTAGTGATTGTAATTATATAGGATTTAATTCATATGTGTTGTAGTCAAAATACAATTTTGTTTTGTGGTTAAATTGAAATTTTTATTTTAAATTATAAAATAATAAAATAAATTAATTTTTGAACACAAAAAAAAAAAAATAAAAAAAATATGTATCTATATAAGTAAGATCAAATATAACAAAAATACAAAAAATAATTAATTATTTCATAGTTGCTTGACGAAAATAATTCCCACCTGTTGTAACCTGAGTATCTCGCAATCTTTTATTGGTGTGTCTTCTGTTACTCCAAAATTCAACTAAAGCTCTACGAAAATTTTGTCCACTAACACAGTATAGCACAAAATTTATTCCAAAGTTTGTGTTGTACATTTGGTTTGCAATGAATTGTATAGTAGGGTGGTCATATATTGTTTTCTGAAAATTGTAAAAAGTTTGTTTGTAATATATAATAGATACATAATATGAAATATATTTTCATAAGTATTTTTGTGTGTTTAGTTTAAATATATTACAAAGTACAGTAAATATGTGTTTTTAAGTTTAAAATTTGAATAGTAATTATTGTTTTAAAAAAGCAATTAACTTTTAATATTCTAGTGTTATCTTTCCAATAACACATTTTCAGTTATACTTGGACCATTTGTTAAATTGGTAGCCAACAAATGTTTGAAGTATAACATTATTTAATTTAAGATCATTGTTGGAATTACTTGGCTTTAAAGATTTTTACTAGGTTATATCAAATGTATTACTTACTGCGTCCCATATTATCCATAATCGACATACATATGCTGGTAGGTTTAGACAAAGGAACACAGTAGATACAACTAAAAGCATTTCTGTGACTTTTATTTGGGAGGTATGTTGTGAGTTTTGAGGAGTAGATTGTCTTTTTCTAGATGGGTGAAGAGTCATTGTTCGCCTGATTCTTGCTAGCCGACACACTGATTGACAAATCATGCAATTGAATATTACGATCAGGAAAAATGGTATGACCATGTTGACTATTACATCTGCATAGTTTAGCCATACATATAATTCGTACCATGAAAGATTCAAGTCACATATTCGTACTGTTGAGTTACTATATGTATAAAATAATCAATAGTGTTTTAGATAACAATTAAATATTAGATAAAAAAATATATTTTAATGTATTTGGTTAGAATTTATGAATTCAGTATAACTATATAACATTCAATATACCCATACTATTATAATTGTATATTGTATTTTGTATAGTTGCCATTATTATGTTATGTGCAGGTAAACAGTGGCACACTTTACGCCACCATTTATATAGATAAAAATTGATATAATTTCGAAATGAATTTTTGAGTATTGTATTTTAATAGTAATAATTTTTTTTTTTTTATTGAACATAAATTTTTATTAACAATAATGTTAAATTAAGTATGAGACGTAAAAAAGTTAAATAATTTGATAATTTAATTTAATTTTAAGATATACTTAATGTACTAAATGCGTTCATTTATTTTAAAATGTATGTATTTTGTTTCAAGCAATACTTACTTTCCTAAAACCATGTCATTAGGTTCTGCAATGACTAAATACGGTAAATGCACAATTATTGCCAATGTAATTAATATGCTTAGAACAATTTTAGCTCTGTATACTGTGCATACCACAGATCTGTGTAATGGATACCGAACTGCTATAAATCGTTCTGATGTGAAAACTACAACCAGCCACACGCTAATAAAACTACACAACTATAAAACAACAAAATAAAAAAATAAAGTTATAATTAATAAAATAATATTTAGTCATCTTATTTTATTACAGTGCATAAAAATCAATATTATTATTAAATTAAATTATTTTAACTTTTATTGTATAGTTTAGTTTTTAATAATAATTGTAATTTGAAATAATACAATTAATCAACATAGACATCTTCATTTTTTAAAAAACTTTCTAGCTCTATTATTTTTGAAGTTATGTTAAAGAACAAATTTCAATTTTATGAAACTTCCGGTATTAGCATATTATACTGTTTTTTTTATTAATTTTCTGGGAGTTTATCTTAATGCCTAAAAATGTTTAAAAAAATTTGGAAAATGACTTTTTTAAAGAACCATCTGAGTGTGATCTTGGATCTATAAAGTTATTGGTCAAAATTTTTGAACAAGTATTTCTATATGAAAGAGGGTTTCCAGAAGAAAAAAATAAATTAATAAAAATAAAATAAATAAATAAACCTCATTGTAAAGTCATATGCTTCTTTACTCCATTCAGAATCTAAAATTAAATACAAGAGGAGATTATTATTAATACATTTCTTATAGTTGTTGAAATTATCAAAATAACTTAATATTGTATTTACATAAAAAAACTCCTCTAATTATTGGACTGAGTTCCAAAATTGGTGTGATTAAGTAGAAAAAATAAATTAAAATTAATTTTATTATTGTATTATTACAATGTAAAGGCTGAAATTGACTTACATTAACTTTAAAAATATAAATTAAAATTCACCGTTCACAAGTTTGAATCTTAAATTCAAAATACATTAAAATAGTATAATACAATTAGGATTTATTAGGAATGATTTTAATTAACAAATTAATAGTTGTAGATAAAACAAAAGTATGTACAGCCCACACTGAAATACCATAAGAGAAAACCTATTGTGCTAGAGTTAAATAAATTACTCTATTTAATAATTTTATTCGTAAAAGGTACTAAAAATTTAATAATTTTAATACCTAACATATTTTTATTCAATTTAAACTTACAAAATCATTTTCTTATAAGATTATTTACAAAATAAATATGTTTAACAATTTCTAGTCTATGGCCATAATGTACACCAAGATATTTAATACAGTCAGATCACTCCAAAGATAAACACACATACGAATGATTTTAATATTTACAATTAATAGAGTGTATACACAGAGCATGGTCAGGGATCACACAATGTCAAAAATCCACAAACTAAGATTATTTAACTGTAAATTTATACCCAATTTTATACTGATGATGAATAATTATTAGCTATTTTATGTTAATTATTATAGTTGGGTCTTTTCACTAGAATAACTGTGCCATCAAGATAATAAAATATGCCAGCATCTAGTTTAAATTTAAAAGTCAATTGTTGTAAATAATAAATAAAACAGGACTAAGTACTGTACCTTGACAACCTGATAACTTATTTGTATTTTCACTACTAAATAATCCATTAAGTTTTACCTGTTGAAGTTTATTGGAAATATACGTTTTAATTAAATTAAGAGCATTGCCTTTTATACCACAAAAAGGTAAATGTGTTAATTATAAATAATATAGTAATAATAAATCATGGTTTACAGACATAAACGCTTTTTTTTAAAGCCAGAAAAATGTCTTCAAATTTTATAGTTTTGTAAAATTATGTCAGTCAAAATATTAGAATATTAGGTTATTGTGTACCTATAAAATAGTTTATGGAAATAAATACATCATAGTTCCTATTAATTATAATTATTTTCTGCAGTTTATTAATAGATATACGTATTTTTAATGCTCTAAATGTTAAGTGCTTAAGTTTGCACAGGTAGTTCATGATAAATTATAATGTAGAGCAGTATTTCTCAACCTTTTTAATGTGTCGACTCCCAAATTAAATTTTCAATTTTTAGCGACCCTAAATACATTTTTACATTTGAGTATAAATTACGTATATTTATAGAATTTCAATGGTATTAAATAACAAATACAATAAATATGATTAAAAAAAAAATACAAGGCATACATTTTAGAATTGCATATCTTATATAACTATAAGAAAAATTTGTTATAACTATAATATATGTAAAAAATTCAAATATTAAGAGTCATCCTTAAATTAATATAGCTAATTAGTCGTTGTTGTTAATCTGAAATTATTTTGTCAATCTTTGGTTTAATAAAATTTGTCAAAGAAATTTCAAGTCAGTTTTCCCATTTAATTTGTATGATAGTCAAAGGGGAAACTGTTATTTCACATAAATAAGAAGTTGAAAATGGACTAAAGGTTTGATTAAAGTGTTTCACAAAAGTGTTTCTAAGCTTCAGCTGAGTTTGAATACTCATTTTAAGTTTTAACAAAAATTGGTATATAGTTTTGATATTTTTATAAATCTATTGTAATATTTATTCTGAAGTTGATTCAATCAATTGTTCTTCATTTGACAATGATATATAATATAATATATATGATACAATGAGACCATATTTTCATCTGATATTTCCATGGATTTATTATTTTGTATTTATTTAAATGTTGGCGACCCTAAATAATGAGTTAATGACCACCAAGGAGTTTGCAAACCCCAGTTTAAGAAACACTGATTTAGAGTATTTTTATTAAATAAATTATATATAATGGATACGATGCTAAGACATTGGGAACTAAGAATGGTTTTAATCATCCACTCTACAGTACCTAACTTAACCTAGTGTTACATTATTATTTTTAATTTTAAGCAATGATAGGTATATCATTACATTTAAAAACGATTTCAAACAGAACAAGGTTTATTAACTCAATTAAGATTTATTGTTTTCAAAATTTTAAGTGCTCATAAAATATTAGGTACAACTACACGGTAAATTTATTGCCAACAATTTATTCCATCACTGGTCAATTTATCGCTTGTTAATAGGTTACTGGGGCAGTTGATAGTTAGTGTTTATACTATCAACATTTTGGCTCTATTTCATTGTACATTATTTATTTATCAAAATACTACTTAAATCTCTCTTGGTATATACAATACAGTTACTTAAAGTTTATTGAGGTAAAAAAAAAAAAAATCATTTATTAGTGTTTAAAAATAAATAAGAGTCGATAGGAACTACAGAGATTAAGTGTTTGGACTTGTTTAACACCCCTAACAATGTTCTCACCTTTCTGCACAACATTGGCGTATTATTAATTTATAATGAAAATTAACTGTTTTAATCATTCGAAAATAGTGAATTTATACTTAAAATAAACAGTTATCCATTAACAATGAAATGTTTGTAATTCAAGTAAATTCTTTTAGTAAATTTTGACATTCTTAAAACATTGTAATAATAACTAGGTATGCATTACAAATGTTAAGCTTTGGATACTTACTAAATTACAATTATAATAAATTTTATCAAAATAAATCTAAAAATAATTAATACATAATTATAGATTAAACTTTAATGTAAAGTTTTGTATTTAATTTTAGTTTATGAGCAAAGCAAGTGATTTTGAAATGATGTTAATATTTTTTACACTTTTAACACGGAAATACTTGAAATGTGAAAAAAAAATTAGGAAATTTTTTCTTACACTTTTCCTCATCAATTTTTTAGATTCTGAACAAAGTTTTTTTTTTTTATTATTTATAGACCATAGCGACTGTGTTTACAGAGTGATTCGTGTTAACATATTTATTAATAAATAGTTACATACTATTCAGTCTCAGTGTATATAATAATATTATAATATTCATCAAGAAAATTATTTTATTTATTTAATTATTGAGCCTTGATGTTGCTCTTATTTAAGCTTATAATAAATTATTTAGGTGCATATAAAACGTCACGTCATCACACTAATGATTTACGAATTTCACTTACTTTGTATAACATTTGTACATCACTTATCGTGTTTATGGCGGAGCATACGTGAAAATGTACATGTTTTTTATATTATTAACTTCCTTCGTTCAGAATCGTTTTATTGAAGAAATAATTTATCGTTTCTTTAAAATTCAATGCACGCGTCAAGAGTATCCCACCCGATGTGCGAAGAACACCCCGACGAGCGAAGTACACACTTTTTTTATCACGCTAGTATAATCAGTGATTTACTTTATTAAAATAATACATTTTAGCCAGAGATTAGAATTTGGAATAAAAGAAAATTATTAAGAAATTTGATAAGAAAATAAAAATAAAAAAGTAAAGTAGAGCAAAGATATGTAAAGACAAGACAGCCGGACATACTTCGTACCATAGGTATTCTTCGCTCCTCGAACCAGATATTCTTCCTCGAACCAGATATTCTTGGTGGAGTGTTAAATTTTTTTATTTTAATGTAAAGAACAATAATAGTCGTCATTTTCACATCTGTACGTATCTGACACGTGGAGCGAAGAATTCCCATGTTGCGATAAAATGTCCAGCTTTCTCGCCTATACTTTACTTAACTTATCTTTATATTACATTACTTTACTTCACTTTACTTTACCATATTCTACTTTACTTTAGTTTTTTTTAATTTAATTTTTTTTATCTAATAAATACAAAAAAAAAGACAATTTTACTGAAAAAAAAAAGTTGACGAGAAAAAAGTGTTAAGGTACGGTTTCCCTGCAGCGTCCAGACGCGGCGTCTAGACGTGGCGTCAAACGCCTAGACCCTAGATCATGTATTTTATCTATGACTGGTTTCCCTAATCGCGTTTGACGCGGCGCGTCCTTTCA
>JAIPRM010002097.1:0-32538 GCA_025469315.1 Stegophylla sp. TES_Ste_2020 | reverse complement strand
CGAGTACTGTTAGAAATACATATGAATATGATTGTATTAAATTTTCAGCTCTTAATATCCATACATTAAAATTTTATGAATTAAAAACTAACAAAAAACGAGAAATTTCCGAAATTTTCAAAATGCCTTACTTACTCCAAAATTGGTCAAATGTTTTTGAAAATTTTATGAGGGGTGCACATAACATTTTTCGTAGTTGGTGAAAGTTTCAACTTTCTAGCTCCATTATTTTGGAAATTATGTCAAAAAAAACAAAATCGAATTTACGAAAATTCGCGTCATGCCGTTTTTTACCGTTTTTTGTCAATTTTTGGGTACTCTAGACGTGCGCTTAAAAAAAGTATTGAGAAATTGGAAAAATGACCTCCCAAAAGTACCATATTGACAACATTTCCGTTCTATAGAGTTACTGATCGAAACTTTTGGACCAGAATCTCTACCCGAAATGTTGTTTCCATACATACGAAATAAAAAAAACACAGATTTGTAAAACCAATACATTTCGCTTTCGCTCAGAATCTAAAATTAAATGAGAAAAAATATTGTTAGAAAAATGTCCAAAATTTTTTTTTTTCACGTTTTTAAAATTTTCTTGCGCCAAAATCTTCCTCATATTACTGTCTATCTATGTTTAAATTTTCATGAAGTTAGGATCAAAAAATAATGATTTCCGAGACTTTTTTGTCAAATTTTGGGTAGTTTTTTGAAAAATGTAAAATACCAACTAGAGGCAAATCCGGTTTCAAAAAAGTTACTAATCAAAACTTTTGGACAAGTATATCTATACGAAAAAGTGTTTACAGAAAAAAAAAAAGAAAAACAATAAAAAAAAAAAATCATCATTATAAAAACGCTAACTTTTTCACTTCGTTCATAATCTAAAAATAAAATCGAATATATGAAAATTCGAGTTCAGACATTTTTATCGCTTTTGGTCAATTTTTGAGTAGTCTACGAATGTGATTAGAAAAAGAATTGAGAATTTTGAAAAATGACCTCCTTAAAGTACAAACTATACAATATTTCTATATAGTTACTGATCGAAACTTTTTGACCAGTATTATTACCCGAAATCATGCTTCCATACATATGAAAAAACACACACACACACACACAGATTTGTAAAAATAATACATTCTTTGCTTCACTCAAAAACTGAAAAAAACATTTTTTTTTTTTTTTTTTTTTATTTTATTTGACCAAAAATATAGACATTACATATTATCACATATTACATTAATTTTTACAGCTTGGTTAATTTAACCCAGAAAGCAAAGCTTGTGGTGGGCTAAATGAGTTACAATACAGGTACTAAGAAAATAAAATAAAATAAAATAAAAAATTTTTTACATGTTGACAAACATCATTAAAATTTTAACAGATAACTGTTAAAATTACACAATAAAGTTATATTTACACAAATTCACTTAGGAAATATTTTTTAACAATTATTTTAATGTATTCAATATTATTACATTTCAAAGTGGAATGATCAAAAATATTTTTTTTAATATTTAAAGGCAATGAGTTATATATGACTGGACCTAAGTAGTCAATAAACCTCTGACCAAATTTTTTATTTGTGTACTTAATACTAACATTATATGCTCTGAATTCTCTTTTATTTTCACATTTATTTATAGATTGCTTAGAAATATTAACAATTGCAAATAACTTATAAAGATTTATTTAATTCTAATACCTTACGTAGGTACAAAACGGATTTTTTCAAAGATTATTTTTTAGATTTATTATTTGATTTGAATTCATTTTTTCTTAGATGCCTACTGCATTAAGTTATAGAAAATAACAAAAATTTGTTCAAAAAGGGAATTATTTATTAAATAATATATTAAAAAATGTTTTTAAAACGTTTAAAAATAAAAAAAACCTTTAAAAATAAGTTTAAAATTTGGTTCAATTGGAAATGGTCATTTGTCAAATTTTTCAATACTTTTTTCTGAAGCGCGGAAAATTTGTCGAAAAATTGATAAAAAACAGCAAAATGTGCTATTACCGGAATTTTCATAAAATTTAAAATTATTTTTATCATAAGTTCAAATATAATGTAGCTAGAAACATAAAACTATTGCAAACTACTAAAAATGGTCGATAAAATACTTCATAATAATTTCAAAAACATTTGATCAATTTTGAGGTAAATACAGCATTTTGAAAATGAAACTACTCAAAATCGTTTTATCGAAGAACGATTTATTGTTTCTTTAAAATTCAGCACAACCGCCAAGAGTATGCCGCTCGAGGTGCAAAGAACGCCTCAAGGTGCAAAGTACACACTTTTTAATGTTTTTTTTTTTTTTAATTTTTCGAATTTGACTAAACCAAAAAATTTTCAATTTCATTAGGGGCACAAAAAATATTTTCTGGAATATTTATTAACCTTCGTAAAAACATAAAATAACTAATAATATTGGCCGTCAATATATTTTCAATTAAAACATTGTAACATTTTTAATTGTTTGTCCGTAAAACTTTTTCTCCATTTTTAATATAATTCTCCATCTATGTACCAAGTTTCATAAAGATCGATCCAACCAATTACTTATATACGAGTTTAAGTGTGAATAATTTTTTGTAAAACTAAGAATTTTGTCAAAATGGTAACTCTAAATATTATAAAAAAAACTTGACTAACGATTTTCGAGTTTCTTTCAGTACCGTTAATAATATATATAGTATTAAATTTGTTATTATTTGTATTAAATTTTCAGGCCTTAATGTCCAGATATTAAAATTTTATGATATAAAAATCTTTCAAAAAACGAGAAATTTCCTATTTTTTTCAAAGTTCTGTACTTACCTCAAAATTGATCTAATATTTTTTTAAATTTTATGAGGTATACGCGTGGAATTTTTTAGTAATTGGTGAAAATTTCAACTTTGTAGCTCCATTATTTTTTAAGTTATATTAAAATAATAAAACCTATGTAGGAAAATTCAGAATATAACGTATTTAATGTTTTTTGTCAATTTTGGCGTAATCTAGGTATGCGTTTCGTAAAAGTATTGAGAAGTTTGAAAAGTGACTTCCCAATAGTACCAACTAGACAACATTTCTGATCAAAAGTACAATTTTGAAAAATTTAAAGGTCTGAAAAAATTCGTGATTATCCAGCATATATGCGTATATGTATATATATTATGTATGTATTCAAACTTAATACCAATAAATGTAGTATATAAAGTAGTATAAGTTTGAATAAAAAATATATATGCATATTATTTAATTATATGAACTTTCAATTTCAAAATTTTCAAATTGATCATGTCCTGAAATAATTAAATTGACGTAGATTATTAAGTTATTCAATGTTAAACATACTCAATATAAATTAACAATATAATCTGTATAATAAACTGAAACTTTACTTAAAATAATTTTAATGAATATATGGTTTTTGGAAAAATTATCTCTAGATTGTACATAATTAGACGGCTCATTTTCAAAATTCTTAAAAAAATTTCCATACATTGAAAAAATCTATTAAAATATAGAGTTAACCAATTAACTAATAATTAAGGTAACAATTAACTAATTGGTAAATTTAATTTTCACGAAAATAATTTTAGTTAGCAACCGATAAAACTAAGTTAACACTCTTCTATATCCGTGTATCTACCTACGTTTTCAAAATAACAGAATGTGGAGGAAATTAACTAAAATAATGTACAAAAGTTTAATTTATACCTAATTTGCATGCATAATTTAGATTATGACAGTTGTTACTACAAATAAAACGGTACTAAAAAATTTAAATTATTAACAATCAATAGTGTTGTACAGATGATTGGAAACCTATTAGTTAGAAAATAGGAATACAGAATAACCTATTATTCCGTGATTATACTTGAGAATATGGACGTATTAAACGTTTGGATTAACACTTGATAAAAAAAATAATAATTTAATAACTTTGTGTGACCTTTAGATGTAATAATTGAGATTATGATCGAAGGCGCCAAAGTTCCTACAGCACACCCAAAAACACGCATATGATAGCATGATCATTATGAATAATTAATAATATGACCATTATCGTTAAATACAAAATCGAAAGTTCAGCGAGAGCGGCAGTACTGCTACGAACAGACGAGACGCAGCCACGTCGTCTCGGCGGCGGCAGCACCACAACTACCACCGCCCGAGTTTCGGTTGGCAGCCATGCACCGCCGGGCTACGAAAATATTGATATCATTTGTCTTTCCATATTTTTTGTAGTTTTTATTATTTTTTCTCTCCCCTCTCTCACCACTACCTGTACGTGAAATGATAATAGTGCAAAAAGGCTTTGATAGTGACGCCAGTGCCCATCGACAGGACACTGATTTCGCCATCGAATCCTGCTTCTCGCCCGCCGTGGGTTCCGGGAATTAACGACCGCGACCACTTATCCCCGTGACATCGATTCCGAGTCGACGAGCCAGACCGAACCGCTCGTTCAGCGGTCCGCGTACAGCAGCAACAGCCGTCAACCACCTTCGTGAATTCGCGGAAATTTTCGCCAAATCGATATTCATCAGCCGCTCCCGGATTCACCGCGGAAATCCAATGCGCTCGTCTGTCGCGCAACCATTCACGACGTCGACACGGTCTCGTTGCCGTGCGACCGCCACCACCGTCAACCATTGATTTCAGGTTAGTGACGAGCTCCGTCAGTGCAAACGACCGTCGTTCTCATCCCGACCGACCCTCGTTGGTTTTCTTGCTCTTTCTCCGCTGTCGTCATTATTCTCTGTACTTCACTCGAGTCCGTCATCTCGGTGGCATTCGCCCGACCGACAGGGTTTCAACCACCGACCTCGATACCACTCTGTATATAAGTGGGGTAAGTGCCTCCCACCCCCATTCATGAATTATAAAGTCATTGAAATAAACCTCTGTATTTTTCATACATGCATGATCGCAATACGTTTTATACGAGGTTTTATAGTTTCAAAAGTTAATTTTTCTACTTCCCAACTTAAGCAGGTAGGCTCCAAATATGTACAATGTAACTTGGTGGGAGAGAAAATCAGGAGTTTTAAAGTCTATGTTTAAAAATGAATAGGTACTTGAAATTCTTACCAGGAAGTACCTAATTATTAGTAGAAACCGGGTTTATATATGTTTGAAATCCTAAAGATAAGATGTTTTATGCTCTATAATTTCATCATAATAATCTTTTATAGGTACCTATGCTAAAATATTTTCTTTAGGAAATATATGATGTTTTGTAAAAAATGATTAAATACTAAAAAAAAAACAGATAAAAATAACAATGTACCTACAAGAATTATTAGATAGGTAGTTGAATTATATTAATCTCTGAAAAACACTTAAACATCCTTGATTAATCTACCTATACTTGGTAATGTATATATGGTAGTGTTTAGGTATATTTCACTTCAGTAAGCATACTTATATAAACGCCTTTTTGTTTTAGTACCTATATTGATAATATTATATCGCGTTAAAGTTAATCGTTAAACTTCAATCAATGTAATCCGAAAGGTAGAAATGAATCACAATTATTTTTACATTTATTTCATAAACCATTACATTTTTTATAAAATGTTCAAATAAACCTCAATACAGTGAAACCTCCCTTAGCGGACACCTCCAAATAGCGGACGTTTTTTCGGGGACGGGGACATTTTCACTACTTTTGTATAAGAAAACCTCTAAATACAGGACACTCTAAATAACGGACACTTTTATGACATTGATATTAGTAATTTTTATCTTAAATTAAGAATTATTTTGGAATATCAGAATAAAAATCTCAGTTATGTATTAAGTTATCTTATGTGTACATTATTATGCTGTACATATATAAAAATCGCATCTTAACCGTTCAGTCATTGAAATATTATTACGTCAACGAAATATTGTAACTAATGCATTTGTGATGCCAACGTTTATTGTAGAGCAAATTTTTTTATACATAAACTAAAGTAACAGATTTTTTTCAGAAATGTTAGTTTTTATTTTAGATTCTGAATGTTAGTGAAGAAACTTATTTTTAAGATGTATTTAATTAATGTAAAAATAAAATAAAAATTTAGGTGACTGGTTTTTTTTCATAAATGTTAGTTTTATAATGTATGCACAATATGCATATTTAATTAACGTAAAAATAATATAAAATAAAATTATTGAATTTATTAATTTATTAAAAAAAATGTTTTCCTCTAAATAGCGGACATAATTTCGGCAACCGAGAGTGTCCGCTATTCAGAGGTTTCACTGTATATTCCTAAAAACATATCTTTTGGTACAGAATATTCTCTAACCTTGAAATAGGCTTTTTTGCGCTAAAAATTATTTATGAGCTAATTGAAAAAGTGAATCGTCGCTAAATGTCATCCAATCGAAACTGTATACTCTCAATAGAATACCAATGTAAAGACATAAAAATCCGATCTCTACTTATTAGATTACTAATTAATTTATTTAACTGCTGATTATTGCAAAACATTCTTGAAGAATTGCATTTCTCTAATTTATTTAAGTTTTCTTCTGTTATGTTGAATGCGCTCTTCTGGCAACATTGCAACTGCAGTATGTGATCTACCATATTTCACCACTACAGGCCTTCTACAGCAATATTTAGACAATATATTTTTATAATTAACGAATGATGTAGGTAAAGGCGGCGTTAATGACTAACAAAATTCATTATAAATAAGTTACCTACCTTTATTGTATTAAAAATTATTTTATGTAAATAATAAATAAATATTAAAATAATGAGTGAATCTAAGTATTGTCACCTAATGACTAAACACAATAAAAAATAATACATATTACACAATTTTGCAGGTTAAATGATAAACATGTTTTCTTCGATTTCTTTGATGTTTTATGATGCTGAGTATATAGTATATATTTTGTGGCAGTAAACGCTGATGTAGGTATCTACCTAATGTTATTATTGTACAGCCATAACAAAAATAATTCTGAATCAATTCCAGTGATAAGTGATTTTATTGTAAAATATTATTCATGTTATAAATGTGATTATTTTTTTAAATTATGTGACCTAATTTGTTTACTTAGCTATTGGCTATTTTACAGTTATTTTCATAAATCCAATTAAAATAGCAAATAAATAGTTTTAAATTACTATAAAGATTATGGCCTTTTTATTGTGGTACTCTATAGAATTATAATTTTGTTTTTACCTTATTTTATTATTTATAACAAATTATTATTCAGAAAAAGTTGTTTAGATTAGAGTAGGTATGTTGATAATGTTGTAATTGTAATATGAATGCCCTGAGTATATTTTAAAACTTACATGTTGTATAATTTTAATAAGTTTTCAACAAAAATTGTTTAGTAGTCGAAAACAAATAAATTTGTAAAGTCATTGACCTACCCTTATGAAAATTAATGAACAGAAGATTTTATTATGATCCTATATAAATTTATGAATCTATGTAATATATTTTTAACGCCAGTCTGTGAATATTATTTATTAGGTACAAAATTAAGTACTTATATAAAGCTATAAAACATGCTATAGGTTTTGTTCTTTGCAAAAAACACGAAATCAAAAAAAAGTTCTTACTCTTTTTTAGCTTCAGTTATTGTTAGGTATGGCTAATTGAGTATTAAGAAGAGTGAGGGAGGGGGTGATAAGGGTTTAATGACCTAAAGCAATGTAAAATTGGTCTTTAATTTAAAAAAAAATTACTATTCAATTTTTAATAAAATACTATTTGTAAATTAGATTGCACAATAGGTAGATTAGAACATGTACTAAGTATAGAAATTATTACATTCATGACTACATGACATATGAAGAAATCACCTAGTGGTAATTTCTAAGTGAACTAATTTTTAGCTAGCCAGTAGACATGGGCGCTCGCATGAAATTTATTAGAGGAGAGCATAGTAAAACTAAATACCAAAAAGTACATTGTTCAGAAAATTTATTGGTACTTTGTAAATTATAAAATATCTAACATAATATTATAAATAAATACCATTGATATACTTGTAAAATATTAATAACATATTTTAAAATAGCACTATATTATGCAAATAATATATTATAATCATTAATCAAACCTCCAACTTATTATTAGATCATAGATTTGGATTGGGTATTTTTAAATCTTGTTCGTTGTATTACTATAAAGGTCCAGGTCTACAATATTTCGATTCAACTGTTTTATTTTCTTTGTTCATTTAAAATTTATTTATTTATTTATACTTAAGTTACTTGTTTAATGTGTATCTGGTTGTTAAACAAACAAATAAAAAAGTTTATTAAAAATACATTTTTTGGATCACTTAAATCACAATATTGTATAATTATTATATCACAGAAGATGATTCAAAGTGGAATTTTTTTGCTTTTCGTTTCCCCCCTCTCTTTGAAGTTATTAGGTATGCCTAAGTGTTATTATATAATGTATTGATACCTATTAAATCAAAAGTATATCTATTGATGAATGTATTTAAAATTACTTTACCTATATTTTTAATTTTTTTTTTTTAGAGACTTACGTTATTTAATAAACTTTTATTTAACTTTAATTTTGTTTATATTTGTAATGTAATATGTAGATAATTACTAAAAATATAGTAATGTATTAGATATTATTTTATTTAAGTTCTAAAATTATATTAATTTATACATTTATATTTTTTTTAACAGCATTGAAAATCTTAAAACAAAATGTTCTTTCCAATCACCAATCTATGCTACATTGACAAAGCGTCAAAATAAAACCGAAGTCTCAGAAATGGCGAAAAAAAATGATACATCACGGTGGATCAATGTTTCTGTTGTGGGGCTTTCAGGAACAGAAAAAGAAAAAGGAGCTGTGGGAATTGGGAAATCATGCCTGTGTAACAGATTCATGAGATTTTTAGCTGATGATTATAATGTAGATCACATTTCAGTTTTAAGTCAGGTATGTCACGTTCAGTTTTATATTTTTGTCTCCTATTATTGTTTATAAAACAATTAACACATGAATGAATTATAAACTTGTATTTATATTTTATTTAGTCTGACTTTAGTGGAAGAGTTGTTAATAATGACCATTTCCTATATTGGGGAGATGTTACAAAAACCTCTGAGGAAGGCATAGATTTCACATTTCAAGTCATTGAACAAACTGAGTTTATAGATGATTCATCATTCCAACCATTTAAAGGTAAATAATCTTTTAATTTTAACTTGTTTTTACTATCTATCACATTTTATATGCTTAGTTTTTAAAAAATAATTACCAACATAAAATGAATAACTGTGTGAAATGTATATTTCAATTTTACTTTAATAAAATTAACTTTAGCAGACACTTTTTTACTACATCAACATTATGTGACAAATATTACATCAATTTTAGAATTTTTATGAACCTAATTAGTTATTTCATATTGTATTATTTATACAATTTGTGGTAGACCAAATTTAAAATAAAAATATTTATTAAACTTTTTTTATGTTATGCATATAGTTGATAGTTCACTAGTGTATTTGTATTCAATATTCTGTGCAATGTACTCTAAGCCTAATTGTTTTAGTCAATTTTAAAAATATTACCAACATTCAACTTACATAATGTGTATCATCATAGTACAAATTTACTGAAAGATAATACAAAATCATTTCTTTTAAAAAATCTTTTACTATGTTTTAATCCGAGTTTTAACTGAAATAATGAGTTGATTTCAATACAGAGTATTCTTCACAAAAAAAATCTTTTTAATAACCACTGTTATTTTACATTCATAGTATGATATTTCATGAAGGTGGACATCCACATTATAAATAGATAAAGATACCTAATAGATGTAACACAAACAAATTATTGGGAGAGAAGCCTGAGTTCTTAACTAAAAACCTGACTTAAATTTAAGTTTCTAAAGCTTAATTCATGTTTTATTTTTTCATTATTTGAAAAAATTCAATATCATTTAAATCAACATATTTAAGTTATGATTGTCACGTTCCTAGCAATTTCTATACTAATGTACTTATATTATTTCTTGAATTATTTCTCAATAATTAATTTTTTTTTATATACATACTAATAAATATCCCTTTATAAGTCTAAAAAAATCTTTAAACAGTGAATCCTGTTCTACAATTAAATAGCATAAAATGTTTATATGTTTATGTAATTATTCAATGATATATTACAGTCAAATTATTATTGAATAATGTTATTCTATAAAACAACTAGTTTGCTTAAACATTTAACATAACAGTATATATAAAATGTTAATATATATATACGTTAACCAGTTATTTTATAAATAAAATATGTTGAATCAATTCTATGTGCAAATTGTTGTTTTTTTGTTAATTTACTGTACCTGCAAAATAAATACATCAGATTTATCTATTTTTAATGGACAAAATCCTAATTTCTACATCTTTAGTGTTTCATATTTAGTTTAAATTATTGGTCTTACAATCAATGTGTACAGAATTCTTTTTGAATTTTAAATAATTAAATTTTAGTTATTTATTTTACATTACTTTATGTAAATATTCAAAATAAATGATAAAGCAATTATTCAAATAAAATAAAAGTTTCAAAAGTATCAAAATGGCATTATAATTTTGCATACATAAAAAATATTTTTTATAAATACAAATACTTATAATGACAATAATAACACGGTAAAAATATAAATTAATATTTCTAATATGTCTCAAATAATTATGTTCTTTATTAGAAATCAAATTAAAATTATATGTAATAACTTAATAAAATATAATAATTAGTATTTTTCCATAATTTATAGTACACTTTAACAGTAATGTGAAGATAACCTAACATAAATACCTGCATACAAATATGCAATTTTAAAATGTATTCTATATAGGTTTATTATAAGGCAATTTCACTACCAATTAATCTACTATAGTAAACTATTTTACTATAATTCTGTGGTTATATATTTTTTATAGACATATATTTTTTACATATTTTGTTATAGGAGGTAAAATGGACCCGTATACTAAACGATGTGCAGCCACTAAGATAACATCTGCAGAAAAACTAATGTATATATGTAAAAATCAATTAGGTATGTTAAAACATTTTATACTTAAATTCATTCTTATTTTAATTAAATACTTCCAATAATGATATTTAACAAAAATAAATAAACATAAATAATTAATTTTGTAATATTACTGTACAATAAAAAAAATATATATATGATCCTTTTGTTTTAGGTATAGAAAAAGAGTATGAACAAAAGGTGTTACCAGATGGTAAATTTAATGTTGATGGATTTCTATGTGTATTTGATGTCAGTGTAGTACCTAGTCGTAGTATAGAAAAACAATTAGAAGCTGTAACAAATATATTAATGAATGTGTCCAAAACCAAGAAACCTGTAGTATTAGTCACTACAAAAAACGATGAATTTAATGAGGCATATGTTCGAGAAGTCGAAAAACTTGTTGCCCGAAAAGAATTTAAGGGAGCAATACCAATTGTAGAAACATCTGCTCATCAGAATATTAATGTCGATACTGCTTTCATTGCATTAGCTCATCTTATTGATAGATTTAAAGGGCGGACAAAAATTGTTCCCTATTTAGAAGCAGTTCGTATGAGAAAAGAAGTTTTGGACTGTACTACAGATGCTTATCAGACATTGATACAAACTCAAGTAAATAAAATTTCTCAAAAAAAAGCATTTTTTTTTACTTTATTAATTAATTTATTTATTTTGAATTTATTTATATTTGATTGTTTTTTATCATATTATATTTGAACCTTAATTCTGTTTTATTAAATTTTTTAATGAATATCTCATTTTACATAAAAAAAAAAATCTTTAGTTTATGTAATATTATATTTAATAAAGCATTATTATCTCTTTATTTGCTGATAAAATAAAGGTATATACTTTTATTTTAGTAGGGGAAATAAAAAAAAATACATAAATTAATTAATTCAATGTAATTATAGTTTCACTCCTCATTTTTTAATCTGGTTAACTCTAAATGTTCATTTCTACATTGTAAAGTATGTTCAAGCTAAAACAATTGATTTAAATAATTAAAATTATATTTTAAAATATTAATTTTAAAATTTAGGTCACTGATTATCGTGCATTATGGAGTCAAACTTCAAAAAAGATTTCAAAATGTAACGAGTACATTAAGTACCGTGAAATCTTTGGTTCTGATAAAGCTCAAAGACTTTTCCGAAGACATGTGAAAATGTTAAAAGATGAACAAGTTTCAAAACGTGTGCACAATTACATGGAAATGTTACCTGATATTTTACAAGAATTAGTACCTGAAATTTCAACTTTAAAAGATGGGTGAGTTCATATTTATGATATTAATGTAATGATAAAAAATAAATAATTTTTGTTAAACATATAATATGTTCTTGAAATATAACAACATTTTCAATAACTATCTCAGTATTCTGTCATAATTAATCATGCAAAAGAAAAAAAATTTAATAGATGTTATTAAATATTTCATACAACTATTTCATTAGGTATTTAAAATAAAAATTTCTTACATTTTTTTCTAATTTTAATTTTTTACAGCAAGTGTTAAAGTAGGTAGCAATTATATTTTTAATCTGACTTAAAAGACATAAAATTATAAACATTATTATGAGTTATGAATTTATGTTTATAGTGATTGGCCAACTGTACAAAAACATATTAAAGAACATCCAGATTTTAATCACTATTTTTATAAATGCCCCGATGATATTCCATGGACAGAATGTGAATTAGAACTTGAACAAGAAGGCGTTCGAGATGAAAAACGGATACCTTGTGATGTCTTAGAAACTGGAGAGGCAGAATCAGTATTTAAAAACCATGCCAATAATTTACATTTGGAACAAAATCGTCAAGAGTATGTATTTAAAATTAAAAAATTAATTATCTACAAATTAAGAAAAGATTCTATATGAAATAAAAAATATAATTTATCAAAATATCTAAGGACTTCTAAAATACTAATTTTAATTTTTTTCCTCTTTCAGTATGTACTCTCACTATACAACTTAGATTTTGTTTAAATAGTAGCCACAATATTTTTCATTGAATTTAAATGACATAATTTGGTATAACTAAAATTTGAAATTTGAAGAAATTGATTTTATTCAAATTTAAAACACTATTAATCAGTATATTTTGGTTGAAAATCATTGTTAGTTCTAGCAATATTAAAATGACTTAAGTTAATAGTAATATGACTTCTTTAATTTATAATTTTAGTAAATTAATTACATTGAGATACAAAAATCACTTTTATTTTAATCTGAAAACTTTTTGTTACAACAAATATTTAGAAATAAGATAGGAAATTTAAATTTAGTTCAAAATATTTGTTATTTAGATAAAAAAATATTGAAGGAAGGGACACAAGTCAAATTCACACATCCTATTCACCTCTTTAATATGCACTTTATATTGGTATTATGTACCTATGTTTTGTATTAAAATTTATTCTTTCCTGTATTATTCTTATGTTTAAATTATAGAAAAGGTTTTTTTTTTTTTAAGATTTTGGCTATCAGTTCAAATAGATTTTACTATGTATATAATATAAAATGTTTTTAATTAAAATTGGTGTAATGGTGTTATATGAATTTAAAAACTACTTTATATTTTAAATATTAATTTATGGTTAACATTAATTTTAGATGGAAAAAGCATTTCAAACAGTTATTACAAGAAGCTGGGTATGTAACCCCTGGTAAACCTATGTCTGAAGTAAGAGTACTTTTTATGGGTCGAGAGTGTTTTGAAGCTTTGTCAAATGACGATTGTCAATATATTTATGATAAACATCAAAAAAGTATAATTGAAAAAGCTAAACATAATTTTCAGGTATATTACTGCCTTTTATAATTGATACTATTGGCGATTTAAATATTAAAAATTTTAATTTTTTTTTTTAATACAGGAATTGCTATTAGAACATGCAGATCTTTTTTATCACTTCAAAAGTATTGCTCCAACAGGCACTATAACACAAGAAGATATAAGAGAAATAACTGATGAGCTCAAAGATGACTCTAGGTAAATTTTTGAAATTTTAATTTTAAGGGAAATTAAACTATTTTATAACAAATAATAACTTATTCAGGTATAAAACTTTGGATAGACTTGACCAAGATAGAAAGTTAATGCTATTTCAACATCTTGGTTTTGTTCATTGTCCAATTAGAGAACATTGCCCTGCATTTCCTAATTGTATGGACTCATTAATTGAAAAACTGTTAAGTGATAGAGTTCAAAGGTATAGCTTATTTTACTTATTATTATTTTTTTTATATATATATAAAATATATTTTAATAATTTTATTTATCTATAAATGTATACTTTATTTTAGACCTACTTCTAATAATAAACAGTGGATGATAAAATCTGACAATAATTTAAATTTAGTCATTCTAGGATCTAATGGTTTGGCTGAAGAGTTTTCTGATAATCTAAAAGTAATTGTACTCCGATTTTTATGTTAAAAAAATTTTAAAATATTAAATTAAATATTAAACTGTTATTTTTTATAGGCACAATTTGATAAAGAATATGAATTAGATAACCAAATATATAAACTGAAATATCGTGTAATAAACGGAGATGTAAATTTACCACAAAATTCATTTCAAACGCCAGATTTCAAGCCTAATGGTTAATATTGATATTAATAATAATAGCTCTACAAAATAAATGAATTTGTAATAATTTCATAGTCTTATAATCATACTATTAACATATTTTTGTGCAGGCTGTGTTTGTGTGTATTCAAATTCTGAATCATTCGAATATATAAGAGATAGTCTTGAAAAGACTTTACTGTCCAATTTGGAAAAAGATGATAAACTGCCATTCCAAGGGTTGCCCATAATTCTATTATATATAAATGAAACTGGCGTCGGACAAAAAGATTTAACACTCCAAAATGAAGGTCAAAGTTTAGCTGACAGGTAAATTGTATTCTAAAATGTACTTACAGTTTTTTTTATGTGTGTGTGTATATATATATATATAAATGTGTTACTGTTATGTGATGAATTGGGTGATATGTATAATAACTGAAATGTTTGATTAGTTCAAAAAATTATGTACATATTATCAAATTAACCATTTTACATATTATCCAATTTGAACAACTACTATGATAAATTTGGTGTGATTTAACGCTTTAACTGGTTATTATGAATATCAATCAAACTGTTTTGGTTGGTGTAATTATTTGCTGTAGACAAAACTTTGAAAATTTTTTATGGAATAAAATAAGTCGGATAAAACAAAGTTATGCTGCAGTAAGTTTTTATAATGCTTAATTATCAGAACAAGAAAGACTAGATCATGATATTTAAAGGCGTATAGAATTTTATTTTTCTTCCAACTACACTTAATTGAAATGCATTTCCTATGCAGTTTAATTTCTTAAACTCTTGGCCATCAGTAAAAGAAGATTTCCTGACACATACTCAAAAAGATTCTATTACACCAGAAACAATTTTAGATATGAACTTGATAAATATTAAACTGATTCCTGAAATATTTTTGCGCCAAACATCCTTTGGTGAATAATTCCATGAATATTTCTAGAATTATTTTTTCTTCTTTTAAAATCAGAATTATATTAAGTGTATAACTACTACTGATGAGATTTATCTAAATGTTAATTGTTAAATTATATTACCGAACTCTACAAAAAATTGTCAAAAATACGATAACATAGCATTTTTCATACTAACCAAAAAGTACTTACAATTATTATACATAATAGTTGGTTAGAATTATAAATTTATCACATTCACCAAAGTGATTGGTTAGTTTGTATGTTTACCAGTTAATATGAAAAAATTTTAAGAAATTGCAAACAATTTATCTTACTAATCAAAATTACAAAATAACCACTGAACTTCCTGTGCAGTATCTTAATCCTCTGTAAGGGGAATTCTTCATCAGTTGGAACCACTGACCTAATACATTCTCGTATTTTTTTCAGTTTACAATGTCCATTTATTGACATGCCTATGGCAGATGGAGATGAATCTATGTTTGATGCAGAATTAATTTCCAATGCAATGAAATTACTTGTTGAAAGTATAGCACATAGAATTGGTTTTTTGAATGATTATCAATCAATTATGGATCCATCAGACCCAGATATTAGGTTCATTATATTCTTAATAAAATTACTTTACTTATTACCAGTACTAATTTTTATTTTTTTTTTATCCAACACCTAGAATTATAATGTGCTTGTTTTGTGATGACCCGTATTCTGTTGAAAGTATATTGGCCCCATTATTGAATCATCAGTGTTGTTATTTAAGTGGAGATAGAAGCATTATTTTAGAAACTTTTCTTGGTGCTTCAAAACGTAAAGTAGAAATAATTATGTCTTCGTATCATGGAGCAAATGCGTTTCGTGAAGAATTAGTTCATGGATTCATTTTAGCATATTATGCCAAACGAAAAGCATCCTTGGCTACTCTCAAGTAATGTTTAAAAATAATTATAACAATAACAATACATTAAATTCATATTAAATTTATTATAGTGGATTTTCATGTAGTTCGTTTTCTTCAAATACTCCAAACCTACCAATTCAAATTATGGCTGTTATTGAACCAGTTGGAACTAATTCATTTCATAGTGACATTAGTCAACAATTATTAAATGACGGTAGCTCAATTGCTGATCGATTAAAAGCACAATTCGTAACAGTTACTAATTCATCAATGAATAAAAGTTATTATCTCATGATTAAGATATAAAAATAATTAATTTTTCCAAGAATTGTACTCAAACTATTTATCACTTTTTAAGGTTCATTTTATACTCCTTTTTTCAAAGATGTTTGGGAAAAGAAATCAGAAATTGAACAAGCTTTTAACATGGATGAACCAACTAATTATAGAAAAATAAATCCTCTATCTAAAATTGAATATTCTAAAATGAACCTTTCTTCTCATGATGGGTAAAGATTTATTTTACTTACTTCCATTGAAAACAAATACACTTATTTAATTACATTTTAGAAGTAGTAACAATGTTTATGGCAGATTGCCTTCTGGAATAATACCCCAAGATGATGACAATTATTCTTTAACACATTCTCAAGAAAACCTTGTGAGTCAAAGTGACGACAGTGATACATTTTCACCTGTAGACAACATGCTTCATGTCACCAATAATAATTTAGATAAACAACAAGGTAATATAATAATGATTTCTAATTTTATTACTTTATGTTACATATTTTTATACTAAAATTGAATATCACTAAGCCAGTCCACATTAATACCAAAACTTTGGCTAATTTCCTAGATTAGACTCTTCCCCTTCTTATAAATAAAATAAAAATAATAATATAACTATACTTTTTCATATAATAAACAGTGAAATGTATTTATGTTTAATAGCTATAGTTTAGTATGACTTCCAAATTATTGAATGAATTTAATCAGTATAAATAATACATTGATTAAAGTTAAAACTGATTTTTATTCTTATAATTGATTTGGTGTTAAGTATGAGTTACAATTTTTTTTTTTTTAAGTATATAAGTAGTTTTAAAATAATAAAAATTCAGTTACTAATTTGAAAATGAATACTACTATTTATAATATGTTATAACATAACTACATAAATACTATGAGATTATATTATTCACTATAAAATTAAAATCCAAATCTAAATGTTTTATTAGAAACTTGTAGTATTGAGTATAGTTCATTAGTGTACGATTTTAACAGTAATTAAAAGATAAATAAAATAATAATTAGTAGTTTTATCTTATTTATAAACAAATTTTAAATAATATATATATATATTATTTGATTCTAATAATGTGTACATCATTATTTCTCACACTTAATTGAGTTCTCTATAACAGGGTTATTTAAATACTGATAGTGTACAAATTTACACGTAGGTGGTGGTATTACAGGGTTTCAGGTGTACCCTCAGCCAACAACGCCACCAGAACCAGCTCCACCTGACCACGCTGGAATTGGTATCAACAACAATTCACAGATGATAGCTTCAAACTCCAGTCTTGATGAAATCACATGTAACATAAATAAAATTCTTCAAAATTTTCAATGTGGTTTCCCATTTATATAAACAAAGCAAATCATTATTTTGAGTTTATTTTTATTTTGCTCGTTTAATTTTCAATTTGAAACAATTAACCAGCTTTTTATAATTTCTAAAACGTACATGTTGCATGTTTTGTAGTAATAATATTCTTTAAAATATTCTTTTTGTTATCTTTTGATAGTTTGCATTCATGTTTTCATTGAAATGTGTACATACAGTCTATGGTTTACACGCTACTAAATCTATTTCTGCGTAATGAACAATTAAGAATTATAAAATTAGTACATGATACACAAACAAGTATTAAAATATTATTTAACTTATGATTTCATACAAATTATTTTTATAATGCATACATTCAAAACCCAATCAATAAATAAACATTTTTGAATGCATTGTTTATGCAATAAAATAATATCACATTTTTTATTTATTTTTCTTTAAACACATCATGTATATTATTTTGTTTTATTTTGTTTTGATGATTGTAGAATTAGTTTTCCTAATCACCCTTACTAGATACATTATTTTCATCCTACATTAAATACATCAATTATAATTTAACACGTCTTATTATTTATATTTTACATATTTTTACTGTGTATGCTTAGAAAATTATTAGCATATTACAACTACATTTTGATAATACTTTTGATATTATACTTTGAACAAATAACAAAATTCTTGTATGTTTTTAAAATGCAGCTGATGTTAGCGGATCAAGGGAGTCATTGGCAACCCATGACTCAGGTTAGATTACTAAAATAAAATATTATTTTAAATAAAGTACTATACTATTATACAAATATTTAATTGTTAAACCAATATTTTTAGGTTGGGTAGATGATTCTGTTTTCATGCAGTTCAGCAATCCTAATAATCCTAATGATAATCTGTGGATGAATAACTATTCTAAGCATGCATTTACTACTGGACGTCATTTATCCAAGTCCCGAATCAAAAATAGCAATCACACTTTGAAGGTAAAATAAAATAAGTTATTTTTGAGAAACCAAGAGTTTTTTTTACCTATGCAATGAAAATGTAGATATTTTATTTTTAAATAATTAATAATAATATTTACCCAAAAATATTCAATACCTACTATAAAAACTTCAAATCTATGGAAAGAATTGTATTTTGTGTGAGAAACGTTTTAATCAAGTATTTTATTTTATTTAAATAAGAAGATACTTGTTTCTAAAACATTATATGGCTTTCATTAGAAATTAACCATTATCGATGGTATCCTTACATCAACTTTGTTATTTTAGATTTGATAAGACTTAGAATAATTATAATATTAAGTTAAAATTTATGTCGTTTGCAAGAATGAAATCCCATCTACTACACTTAATAATCTTATTCTATGTTTATTTTTTTAATTAAATTGGTATTTTGCAGCAACCTGGTAAATTGAATATGAAAGATTATACATTGGTCACAGATGCCATTTCACGAATGAATCTAATAAGTGGAAAAGATCAGTATAATCGACCATATAATAGTGGTAACTCTTATAGTTGTGCTCCATTAGCCACTCCAGAAAATGTAGATTTAGGATCAGAATATGCTCAGGTTAGTTATAAAAAGTACATTTGTGTAAAAGTTTCTGGTGAATATAAATACATATTTATGAAATAAAATAATATAAAATATTCAAGCATGTTATCAATATTAATGTAAAATAATTTTATAATTATATAATAAATATAATAAAAATAATAGGTACATAGAGAAAAAAAAATTATGTCAAAATTGTTAAGGATATATTTCAAATCAATATTTAAGTTGATAATAATCTAACATTTAGCGTGTTAAATTTTAGTATTTAAAGTATTAAAATAATAAAAAAGTGAATTCTTTTCAAAACAAACATCACAATTTAAAATTTTGAGTGAACAAAAAAAAATAATAATTCAAACTTACATCTCTACATATAAATCTTTATGAAATCTTGACTAACCCAGTGTACTTAATGAAAAAAGAAAATCACTTATTGAGAATAACTATTACTCTGATTAGCCAGGTGCTCTTAATAAATAGAATAATCAATACTTACTTAACTTCATATTTATTCAAGAAATGTGTATGTAAAAATATATAAGATTAATATGTTATTATATTATAGGTGAAAGATGCTGTACCTGGACATTATCCGTTTGATGGAGATTATTCATATACATTGGTTCAAGATAACTTATCTACATCAAGTAAACATAAGTTAAGGCACCGTAGAGAAAAAGGAAGACCAAGTATGCTGTACTTTTGTTGATATTCAGTCGTAATTCTTACATGTATTTTTGTGTTAATATAGATTATTCAGATTCTGATAGTGATCTGAGTTCAATAGAAACAAGACGTGAACCATTATATAATTCATCCAATGATACTTTTTCAAAACTATCACGTAGGTCAGCTACTCAAAAGAGATCTAAAAAAAAGAGAACTGCAATACCTGTGGCTACTCCTAAAGTACCATCATTCAATGCATCTTCTAATGGGTCTAATATGAATTTTAGTTCTTTATCAGGGCAACTAAGTAGCTTTTATTCTGAAGATCCTAATGGCGAGATTAAAAATGGTATGTATTATAAAACAATTCTTAATATTTATAATTATATATGTTTTTTAAACTATTTTATTAGCCAACAATATACAAATATCTCATCACCAACCTAATTCAGACTCATCGACTGATAATTCTGACGATAAGCCTAATGTTTGGGTTCATCCGTCAATAAGTAGATTAGTTGAAAAGCGGTCTATGAGATATAAATACAAACAGATGATTGTCCCACAGCCTCCGGTCATTCCTTCTGGAGCTCTTAGTAACAAAGATTGCCATAATGTAGCTGAAGGTGAATCTATGTTTTCTTCTCGATGTAAGTAATTAATCCTTTTTATTTATTATATAATTGTAATAATTCATTTTATATAGCTCACATGCATGAGATGAGTTTCAATTTTGATGAAGAATCTAGTTTGGACGTATCTTCACCACGATGCTTAAACTCTCCATCAGTGAGTATTTTAATGATTAGCTAACTACTCTGATGTCTAGATTTTATATGCAAATACATTTCTAATTATCTCGCATAAAAATATTTGGATTTAAACTATCAACGTTTCATAATGCGTGGATTTTATTATTTCAACTTTTTTTTTTTTTTCATATACTTTTTAGTGATAGTTAGATCTAAACTAATGTGTACAATTAATAGTTGTCAATTACTGTCAAAAAATTGTGTATATTTTAAATTCATCAAAATCTATAGGTAGTATAATCAATAGTGAGATGAGTGAATGTATAAAAATAATAAACTAACAATTAAAGATTTATCTTTCCAATGATTTCAACAATTATTACTTAAAGTGATTTCAAAATTGTATATATACTTAAATAAAATTAGATATACTTATGCCTTAATTAATGATGGGAATAGAAGTTTTCTTTAGTCACTGTGATGTAACTATTCATTGATTGAAATATGTACATAATAAGCCTTAATTATATTCTCATTGTATTCTCTATTGTGCACTATCAAATTTCTGTGGCCATTATTACATCATAGTACATTCTGTTTAGACAATTGGCAACTTGAAAGGAAAATTAGATGATAAATCTATAAGAAGGAAAGAAAAGCAACGAGTTAAAGAAGAGTCAAAAATGGAGAAAAGACGATTGAAAGAAGAAAAACTTAAAAAAATTGCTGAAGAAAGAGAACGTAAAAAGAAAAACAAAGTTAAAACTAGTTCTCCAATGACACATCAACCAACCTTAGAAAATTTTGTCCAATCTGAAAACAATGCCATTCCATTATTATTAGAAAAATGTGTCAAATTTATTGAAGCTGAAGGTTTGGACTCTGAAGGTCTTTACAGGGTTCCAGGAAATCGATCTCATGTTGAACTTTTATTCCAAAAGTTTGATGAAGGTGAGTAATATAAAATGCACACTTAAAAATTATAAATAAATACATCAACTTTCATTTTTTTTGTTTATTAATTATTATTTTGTTTCATATGAATAATTTAGACTGGATAAATTTCTAAATTTATATTCTAATATTTCGTATATTCTAAGTTATATATTTTAAATTAATGACTTAATCTCTTAAATTTGTTAATAATAAGGTGTTAGTTCTAAAAAATCCGGACATAATTTGAATCATTGGTATTCTTTGTTCCTCAAAAAGGATATCCTTGGTGGGTGTATTGAATGTTATAGTAACAATAAATCATTTCTTCAATAAAACAATTTTGAGTGGAACTTCAGTTAATTATAATTATCAGTTAGGTTGTGTTTCATAACAGTTATATATTATTGTGTTGGGCGAGTATTATTTATTTGATATAATTTTTTCGAGTTATAAAGTCTATAACTAGAAAATTGAGTATTTGTGCATGTGTAAGGTAATAAATGTTATCAAAATATAAAAAACAATGATTATCTATTTTTATAAGATTAAATCATCAACCGTTCATTAATTAATATTTGGGTGTTATGGGAGTTAGGTACTTGTTTGTTATTGCCTAGCCAGTGTGCCATAATAAATTTATCATTCCACCATCCAATCTTTTATATAAATACTATACTGTATACTATACAGCTAGGATTCCCAACATTTTTCACTTGTTTCTTCAATAAGACGATTCTGAGCGGAGCTTCAGTTTATTCAAGGCAATTTTACTTTAAAAATTTACTTGGCATTTTTTATGATAACAAAAAGAAATGCATTTTTTACTCAGACTGTTTTATATTTCTTTATTAATTGAGAAAAGTGAAAAAAAAAATTTGATGAGAAGAAAAGTGTTAGAAAAACATAATAATGTGTATAATTTTTTTTCATTTTCAAAATTTTCTTGCACTAAAATATTTTTCTTTATTGTCTATCTATATTTAAATTTTCATAAAGTTTGAATTAAAAAAAGATAGTTTCTTAGTCTTTTTTGTCAAATTTTAGCTAGTTTTTTCTAAATTTTGAAAAAACTAATGAGAATTTCAAAAATTGATCATTCAAAAATACCATATAGAGGCGAATTGTGATTCATTAAGTGGCTGTTTGAATCATTTGGACCAGTATTTCTATACAAAAACGTGTACACATAAAAATAAAATAAAAATAAACATCATTGTAAAAACAACTTCTATCCACTTAGAATTTAAAATAAAACTCTCAATTGTAATTAATAATATAAAATACATTAACACACATAATTACATAGTAAGGAAAAAAGGCACACTTTTGCGTCGCAGCACAACAGTTGGGAATCCCAACACAGTATACTATAATAGCATATACTATATCATATACTCTATATATTACTAGTTTAATAAGGCAAGTTTTCTATTGTAATCAAGGGAACAAGTCACTCCGCTCTCAAACTGCTTATGCTTCACATGTCTAAAATATTCCTCCACTTAGTGTACAACATGGGAAAGTTTAGGTTTGATAATCATTGATTGTAAATATGTATATTCAAAATCAGTTTTGAAAATTTTTTGTTTTTTGTAAATAATAACAAATTTACTGCTATGAAATGGATGAAGTTATGTATAAAACTTTATAAGTTATATATAAAACTTAAATTAAATTTATGAAAATTCAGGTTATGATGTATTTTACCATTTTTTTATACATTTTTGGGTAGTTTTTCTCTACGCTTAAAAGAGTATTGAAAAATTTGAAAATGATTTTTTTAAGGTACCATCTGGGTGTGATTTCAGATCCATAAAATTTCTGACCGAAACTTTTATTTGGACAAGTATTTCTATAAGAAAAAGTGTTAACAGAAAAATAAAAAAAAATAAAATAAACATCATTGTAATAACATAAGCTTCTTTACTCCCCTCTAAATCTAAAATACCTAATAGCTTTTTACCATTAATTTATGTTGTTTTCAGATAATGATATTAATGTTACAAGTTTGGATATACCAGTGAATGCAGTTGCCACTGCACTTAAGGATTTTTTCTCAAAAAAATTGCCTCCGTTGTTTACTGAAGACTTAATGGATGAATTAGAAGATTTATCTGGTAAATTATTTCATATTAGTAGCATTGTTTAATTTAGTAAAAATAAACACCTATAAATTATTAAGTCTCAACATAACCAATACATACATTATGACTATAGTGTGGATTTTAATGTAAATTTCATATTTTCTGAAAGTTCTAAAACAATGCTTTTCAATCACAAATTGTATTATGCTACCTTTCAATATAAATATTAGGCCATTATATCAATACACATTTGGATAACACTTAATCGCAGATAAAGTAATTTAATCACAAATAAAAAGTTTGCGTTAAGCTCGGGTTGTTTTTTCTTTATTAAAAATTTATATGGAAAAATTTGTTGTTTTGACAAGTGCACAAAAAGCTACTTTCTTACTCACATTTAATACCCAAACCATAGCATGATAATTAAAGTGCATAATTAATATAATAATAATTAGTCTTGTTGAAAATTATAACCAATATTTTTTGTTTTAGTCAAAGCCGACAGAAATTGCCGTTTGATGGCATTATTGAATTTACTGAAAAAATTACCAAATGTAAACTTTGAAATTCTGAAATTTATATTTCGGCATTTTGTTAGGTAAGATCTGGTTTAATGTATTAATTTATTAATATTTAAATAATTTTTTTAATAAACAGGGTGGCAGAAAATTATAAAGCTAACAGTATGGACTCTAAAAATATAGCTATATGTTGGTGGCCAACTTTGTTGCCCATAGAATTCAATGATATGGGTCGGTTTGAACAACTACGTCCTCATTTAGAAGATACTGTTCAAACAATGATTGACCAATATCCATTTTTATTTTGTGGCAAAGAAGCATTCGTCATGGTATGAAGAAAATAAAAGTATTATAATAATAATTATTGTAATAACATTTTGACCCTTTAAGCAATTCATAATTTACAACTAATATTACTCCTAGCCAAAGATAAAAGTTATTTGTGTTGTTTTTATATTTAGAATAATGTAATATTAAGTTATCTATTTATGCTAAAAATTAATATAAAATAAAACTGCATTGTTCTGTAGTTAACGTCTGAACTAGCCAAGTTTAATAACTTTTAATTAAAAACTGGGCCATTAAATACAATTTAAAATATAATAAACTTGGATGGTCTCATTCTTTTCTAATAATTATAAAATTTTCTAGATAAGGTTTTAGTGATTTAAGTTAGTGTGAATTTGAACGTTTTTATACAACCAATATGTTTTATGGTGCTTTTATACATAGCGATATTTAGTTGCAAAGAAAAAATAGTTCATAAATACTCTTATATTCTCTTTAACATGGTATCTTAATTTCTTATTATATTTTATTGTTATTCAATAATTTAATTTATATCATTTTTATACTTTTACCCATGATTTAGCTAATATTTTTTTATTTATTTATTTATTTAGTTATATATATATGTATGTATTCTTTTTAATGATATTTCAAAGAAAAATTTAACAACACAATAACAACATCATAGCTGTTAATATTGAAATCAACATAATTACATTATATTAAGTTAATGTATTAAATTTACTTCCATAAAAACCTTCTATATAATTTTCTTCTTTATCTATTATAGCTTAAATTAACCTTCTAGTCACTTTTCTTATGTCAATATTTATGTATAATATAGTTATTAAAAATGTATAGTTAATCTTTCTTTAAATCTTTTCTTAGTTTAATTAAATTTAAATATTTTTGCTCTACCCAACATTGTATTAATATTTTTCACTTAACAAAACTGTAGATAATCCATTTCTTTTTGTCACTTGAGAATATAACAATTGAGTTATTTATGTTTAACACACTTTTGTAAAGGATATAATATAATGAACATATTATATAATACACATAATATAAGATATTATATAATGGAATATTGTCAAATGTACATGTTCACTGTCCTGTTTCTATAAATATCTCCAAATTTCAGCTTGGCATTTTTAATTATAAAACATTTACGAGTATTGATTAAACTTTGAATTTTTTAACTGCACATTTAACTATAGTTTTACTACTTATTTTATCGAATTAGTTGGTCTACAAATTAAAATTAATCATCAAGTACTGAACATAATAAATTATATTGTATTGACAGAATATCTATCTACTGATGTACTATTTATGTATCTGTATTATTTAAATAGTTTGAATGTAAATTTGTTTTTTATTTAATTTTATATTGGTGCTAAAATATAAATATAAAATAATGTATGTTTTAATTACTAATTTATAATATGTATTATAAATTTTGCTTTCATTTTGTGTTATCAGAATAATCAATTTGCATATTTAATAGATCTGAACAACATAAATTAAAAAATAAATTCATTTAAAACTATTTAATATTAACAGAAAATTATATATCTATGTAATATTGGATAGAAATTTATTTTGTGTGTCAGTGTAATTTGAGCTGTTCAATTATTCGATGTCACAATTAATTAACTAGTTAAATAATTGAGTTTTCCATAAGTATTCACCACTAATGAATGTTGATTACGTTTACTCAAATATTATTTTAAAATGAAATAAGTGAATATTTTGATCGATAAATCAATATTTTTTTTTTATTTGCCAACTATCAAGCACTGGATCCTTTCTTGATGAAATTAATTTATTAATAATTTTTTTTTTTTTGATCATTTCGTTCTATTCTCCATTATTTGCAAATTATGATAATTGAACAACTTTAAGTATAATAATATAATTAATTTACATATTTTATTTTAGACCTGCTTTAAAATGTGTAATAAAAAAAATTTGAAATCTTATATTTGATATATTGTGCTTAGGATCACACTGCATTTTTTGTAGTTACCTAATACTTTTCATTCAGCTTTATAAAATAAAAAATTGCAAATATTTTATAATTTAAAATATTTTATGTTGTAAATTGTAAATTATAAACTTCTATTTCATTTCAAAAAATTGTACAATAATGAATAAATGTTTAAGATTGGTAGATATTATATGTACTGAAATACTCAATAGTTATTTTTTAAAATAGATTTAGAAATAAATAAATAAATATCAAGAGATATATTTAAATACAATATGAGTACATACATTTTTTTATTATTCGTATTTTTTTGTAAAAGTACTTTGTTTGGCTAAAGCTGCTTGTGGACTTCGGAAATAAAAAATTTTCCATTAAAACATTATATATAAATTAATTATATTAACATAAAAATAATTTTTTTAATATTTTTGTCAATGTTCTGTGTTTCTATTTAAACTTACACTATTTTAAGTGTTGTCTTTTAATTACTAAATAGTGGTTCCTGTAAATAAGAAACCGATAATACAATTTGTGTGATCCTAGCCTAAAGTTTTTAATCTTTTACTACTATTATTATAATTATTTTGTTAGGCTGAAATTTTAAGTCTATTTGTGAAATATAATTATAATACATCATATTATAAAATTACAAAATCAAGTCCCTTGAATATCAATTATTGTGTTTATGTTTAAATTAGAATACAAATATAAAACAAATTTGAAATATTATGTTCTATGAATTAAAGTAATTAAACACTATTTTGAACTTAAACGCCACAATTGATGTTCTGTGTGGCTTGATTTTACAATATTGCATATGATACAATAATAGTTAATATAGAATTATTTATAATAAATTACACTTGCATGCTTTTAAAAGGATTTTAATTTAGACAGCAGGAGTATAATATGACATTTGACTATATAGGTACAGTGATTCCCTACCTTTTCCCTGATAACATTTACTATTAAAAAATTTTACCTTAACCTAAACCCCTTTCTGATTATTCAAATTAGTTTACATTTATTTATGTATAATATTGTCCCTTTTAAGCTATGTTATACAAAAAATATACATTTGTAATAAGTCATACACTATAAAACTTATAAGTGACAAATAAATTGGTCACCATAGTCCCTTACATATTACGCCTGCTCCTCATAACAATTAAAAATGCTCAAAAGGATTAGGTTGGGAATCACTATTATAGATTGATAACTTTATATTCAATTTTCATCATCTTTGTAGTATACTTCCTATTAAATTATTATCCATTCATCTTAACATATTTTATTTTTATTTTTTGTGTTATTATGTATTGTGATTTGGTTTATTAAAACTCAAAATTAATTTAATTTCTAAATCTAAATGTAATTTATACTAGTCCTAATTTAAATGTGTGGTAATTAGTATTGCATTAAATTATTTTTAATTTTTGAATTTGCCCATCTGTCTTGTAGAATAAAAATAATATGTCTGTATACGTATGTGATTGACTACATTGAATGAAAAAAACGTGTGTACGTTTAATAAACTAATATGGTTATACTATTTAATGTCTTTCTCCATTATTAAGGAACTTGTATTATTTTTGAAATATCTAAAAATGTATTAAATTTAGAATAGATAAAATTGCATTACAGTATACAGTATATTATGTGTAATTCAATTTAGTAGTAAAATGAAATTCACTTTCCATTTGCAATATTGTAATTTTATATATTTTTTGTTAGTATTATTTATACGCATAAATAAATATTAAAAATGATAAACGCACAATTATATTGATGGCTACATGGTAAAATTACAAATTCATATTTTAATCAATATTGGATAAATTACTGTTTATTCTTAAAATCAATATTGATTAATTATGTTAATATAATAAAACTTATATTAAATAAGACTCATTTTCTATTTATAATTTTTCTTTGGAGATATCAATATTTTGTTTTTAATATGTATTTATAAGAACCATGGATAAATTGTCAAACTTATGCCCCTGCCCAAATTTTTAATGAACACTTATTATTTATACAATAATATTATGTCCAATTTATACATTTTTAATGTGACTTTTTTTTTATAAATGTACATAATATTAAGATTATTAATTAACAATTATTTATTACTACTACATTGTTGATGCGTTATTCTTAAGTAATGTAAACTACCACCAGTTCAAAATTAATTTCATGGCAAAATTTAATAAACAAAATTTCAATCACATTTGGTGTCTATAAGTATAAACATTTATGATTTTTTTTGTAATAGCTTATTTTAACAAAAACAAAAAAAAAAAACTATTAATTCACTGAGCTGGTGTTAGTTTAATGGAGTTGTATTATTTATAGAACATGGACTATATTTCTAGTCATAAAGAATTATATTTCGTTAATTTAATATAAGTATCTCAGAACATTTTATTTGTTTTTATTATCTTCTTATCCTATTGATATATCCTTATTTTCCTTAATAATTATTATTCTTATCCTTACAAGTATAATGAAAACTAATAACAGAACATCATGGATTTTACACTTTTTATTACTGATAATATTATATATACTGTTCATTTTTGGGAGTTACTTATTGCTATAGTGATTTCATTGTTCTATTATACTTTAATTTAAAAAATCAAGATGTATTTTGTATCATGGGTATTTTTCACTTCTCAAATTGGACACTTGTGGTGTATGAGTGGAATTTCGAAGAAACAATTAATCATTTCTTCAGTAAAAAGATTCTGAATAGAACTTCAATGTAATTTATATTTGAGTGTGTTAAACAATAAAGCTACGGATTATAGTAATGTTTATTAGGAAAAACATATTTTACTTTATTAAATCATAAGTAACACTCAATACTTATAAGTTAAGCAGATTCCTAGGTTTTTGCATATCAGTTATCAGTTAATGCAGTTTTGTAGGAATCAGAAATGAATTTTTTTTTTCTTTTTAATATTTGTGAATATTTTGTACATTTATTGCGAAACAAACTAATTAAATTTTTTTATTATTATTATTAAGTTGAATTATATAAAAATAAATAAATTTGTTTTTAATTAAAATTTCTTATGAATTGTAGTTTTGCCTGAACATTTTGTTAAGTTGGTCTCACTACACAGTTCACAAAATTATAGGACATAGTACCCTTTGGCGGAAATAGTATACAACTTATTTTAGGAGAGGGGAGGCCAACATGTTTATTTTATTTAATCCCTCTAATGGTCTTAATCTTATGTGATTTAAGAAAAATCTGGGTGCTAAGACTGCCTTTTTACACCTATGGTCATGCTGTATTGTTTGTTTCCGTTTACGTTACTGATCTGCCCTCTGAAGTCAACCCCTAAACAAATTGATTAAAAATAATGTTTAATAAATCTCTATTAATATATTAATATTTTAAAATGCATTATGGATTTATTTATTATTATCATATAAGTATTTGCATATATTTAAGAGCAATCTAAATCTTCTTGTATTGGATTTTATTTCGTATATCGAAGCATATATTTTGTGATTTTTTGAATATTTTTTGTAATTTTCTGAGAATAAATCAAACAATTATTTGACTGTATTAGCATCAAATTTTAACTTTTTTCTTAACAAAAATCCAGACTCTACTCTTAAGTAAGGTAGCATTATATTTTAAAGTCTATTATCAAAAATTTTAATTTATATTATAAAAAATACTTAAAAAAAATTATTTTACATAGAAGTAACCAGTAGAATTAAAATTTTAACTTAAAAAGATTTATAATGTAAAATTAATTTACTCATTTCTTTAAACAAATTTCTGTACCATTGTCTATTAGTTAATATTATAATATATATGTGCATGGACGGCACTAGGTTTCACAAGGCCCAGGACGAAATAATATTGCAACTTGCGTTGCCTAAATTCTTTAAAATTTAAATCTCATTTAACTGAAGAGATAACTAAAAACTTAGATATAAATTATAAAAATGGAAGATGTTTAATGTTTATATATCAAATAAATAAACTTTAATAATCATTAAATAAAAATATTAAAAATAGTACCTACATTATCAAAAGAATTATCTTAAAAAAAAAAACTAAAATAAGACACAATATGAATTAAAACTAGGCACTTTTGATCACAAATAATAATTATTACATATTTAATTTACATTATAACATTTATTATTTGTATTTGAAAATAATTAAACCTAAAATCCTATTACTAAAGTTTACATTAATACTGTATTATTATTATTTATAGAATTATTAAAACTTAAAAATAATTTTTTTTGTAATGACTAATGAGTATTAAATTAATATGTCAAGGCATTAAAAAAAAACTGGCTTAAAACTTTTTTCAACTTCAACGTTTACTCAGCGATATAAATTAAGTGAAGCTAGTTCCTTAAAACGATTTTGAAATAAATTAGCACAGGAAAAACTGTTATTTGATATTGTCTTCACAATAATATAAGTACAAATTTATGAATATTTGATAAGGCTGAATTTTTACTACAAAAATCAAAACTTCTAAGGCATTTTTTATAGTTTCCCTTGAAATTCACCTACGCCAAATTATCATTTCATTATAATGTTTTCAATATTAATAAATCGATTATAAATTTGTAAAGATAAGTCGATATATTATGAATAATTATGATCAGTTTGAATTATTTCATGATAGTATCGGAATATGATTGACAATATAATGTCATATAAATTTGATAAATATTATTTAAAATAAAAGAGCGCCAATTAAAATGAAATGTTTATTCTTTTCGCACTTTATGAAGGTACACGTTAATGGAAGATTAAACCAACCGCTCCCAAGCACATGCCCTTAATTAATTTAACCAATGGCGTAATTTCATAAAACTGTAAAATTGTAGTCACTTAATAATTATATCTTATACCTAACACAGGCGCGTAGCCAGGAATTTCTCATGGGGAGGGTTCACAAATTTTTTCGTAAATTTACCGGTATTTATTTCAATCCTTATGACCTATATAGTGTTACCATAATTTCACGAAATATTAATTTCTTTTTATGCATGTACGCTATATAAAAAAAAAAGAAAAGAAAAGAAAAAAGTAAGATACGTAATAAAAATTATATTTTCTATAAATTTTAATATTTTGTATTACCTATATATACATATGCATATGAATGACTGAGTTTCATATTTTATACAATATTTATCAATATATAGATTTAAAAATACTGTAAATTTTAGATTCTGAGCGAAAGCAAAGAATGTATTGGTTTTAACAAATCTGTGTGTTTTTTTTTTTTTTCGTATGTATGGAAACAACGTTTTGGGTAGAGATACTGGTACAAAAGTTTCGATCAGTAACTCAATAGAACGGAAATGTTGTCAAGATGGTACTTTTGGAAGGTCATTTTTCCAATTTCTCAATACTTTTTTTAAGCGCACGCCTAGACTACCCAAAAATTGACAAAAAACGGCATAACGCAAATTTTCGTAAATTCGATTTTGTTTTTTTCACATAACTTCCAAAATATTGAAGCTAGAAAGTTGAAACTTTCACCAACTACTAAAAATAGTCACGCGCACACCTCATAAAATTTTCAAAAACATTTGACCAATTTTGGGGTAAGTACGATATTTTGAAAATTTTGGAAATTTCTC
>JAIPRM010002096.1:0-23119 GCA_025469315.1 Stegophylla sp. TES_Ste_2020 | reverse complement strand
AAAAAAAAATTTGGATATTTTTTGAAAATTTTTTTTTTTTTTATTAACTTCCTTTGTTCAGAATCGTTTTACTGAAGAAATGATTTATCGTTTCTTTAAAATTTAATATGCTCGTCAAGAGAATACCACCCGTCGTGCGAAGTATGTCCGGCTTTTTTATCAAATAATTTTGAAATACTGCATAATATAGGTTTACAGTCTGTGATAATGTTGCGGAATTAAAATTTTATTAATTTTTTATTTATATATTTAGTACTATATATTATAGCATGAAACAAATTAACTGTAATTAAATAATATAATATACATATATTTGTATAGGGTGTTCGAATACGATTTGACAAATGTAATAAATTTAGTTCCATTAATAATTTTTAACATTTTTTTTGTTGAAAATTATTACTACTGCATTGCGCTACAGCATTAAGAAATATACTTTTTGTTAGAACCAAAATTTTCAAATTTGTTATGTTAAACTACAGTTTTAAAAAAAATTCAAAATAGCCATTTTGTGAATCTGATTTTTAGAAATATAGTGGTGCTTAAATCTCTAATAAAGGTTAACCATTTACTATGATTTTTTAAAGTTTGCGAATAATTTAATAATATGGTTAAAGTCATATCGCCAATTGACGTCATAATAATATAATGGTAATATTATGATTTATGACGTATTTGACAAAATTATTAAATTATTCACAAACTTAAAAAAATAGTAGGAAATTAACAGATTAATCTTTATTAAAGATTTAAGCACCATTATTTTTTTTAAATCAGGATTACAAAATGGCTGTATTGAATTTTTTCTAAAACTGTAGAGTAAAATTTCAAATTTGAAAATTTGAGGCCTAAAAAAAATATATACGTTATTGCTATTGCGCAATGTTGCAACAATAATTTTCAAAAAAAAAAAGAAGCTAAAAATTATTATTGGATCAAAAGTATTTTTCAATCCTACTGGAATACTCTGTATATATATATAATGTATATATGAATATATATATATATACACAGTCCAATCCGACTATTTGTCCCCATTATCTAACTGTCCCGATTAACCGAATAATTTATACATTCGTTCAGAACTTTTTTTTAACCAAATATATTTTCTCAAGTAAGTGTCTAAGACAATCGAAAAATGTATCTTATAGGGTAGTTAAAATACTATTGCAGAATAATGTATACTAATGAATACTAGCAATAATTATATTTAATTAATGACAATTACACTTAAAAAAAAATGGATATTCTTATCTTCATTATTTTCTAGTGAACCTTTTTTCTGCGTACCATAATGAAAGTGACTTCATTTTAGGATACAAATAAAATGACACATTTAGTAATGTGGCCATACCTGTTGATATCATAATATTGTAATATAATATAGAAATAAAATTTGGAATTAAAGGGATTGGACAAGCAAATTTTAAATGAAATTGTTAATTTATATTAACTTTTAACAAAGTTTTAAATAAAATATAAAAAAAAAATTTTCTTTGTTTAACCCACACATCAAATCAAAATTAATTACAATAACACTATTTAATTCCAATTGCATATAATGTTACTATGTGTTGGTTGTTAGTAATAAATAAAAACTAAAAAGTAATATAAATAATTAATATCAATCGCAACAGGCTAGATAAACTCAGAAGTCGATCTGAAGTCCATGAAAGTTGGCCACCGCTGGCCTATAGTGTTCATTATGACTTGTGAGAGGCCACATGGCAAAACTTAAGTATTTATAATTAACTTTTACGTTATGTTTATATGATTACAATTGTAAGTGTTGATTTTTATTTCAAAAAACGATCACAAAAACATAATGATGAAGTTACAAAATGTACCGATTTTAAGTATACTCTGGTAATTCATAATAAAATGCATGATTGAGGATATATACAGTGGAAATATTATACTGGTGGATATTAATGAAACATTTTTAATGTTTAGTGTTTTAAACTATAGAGGTCAGCTGGGGATCTGGGGGTAAAACTGCCTGATGGAAGCAATACTTCTAGTTAACAATAAAACCCGTATCAATTTTAATTAATATACCGTATGGTCATAAATTATGTATTAAATATACAAACATTTTTACAAAGAGGACCTTTAGTAGATTGTCAGGCTACCATGCAGTAGACCACATATTATTCCATATCTAGAACTCTTAATAACTTTTTTTTTTTTTTTTTTTCTGCAACTCGTAAATTCTAAACCACAAGAATTTTTTTCTTTGAAATATTGTTTATAGTTATTGATATTTATGGCATTTCAAGTAATACATCAAGTATTCTAAATACAAAATTAACTTTCATTTTGTAAGCTTTATGCCCGCGTATTAGTTATAATTGTTATTGATTAATTTTCTTTTGAATATATGTTATCTTAATGTGCTCAATATTTTTATGCTGTGTCTATTTAAAGTTATCTTGTTGGTAAAATGTATTTCCGAGTTTTGCATTTAAACTATATTGGTGATATACTTAATTTATAATTAGAATAGATACTTCTTTGAAACCATAATGCTTTATATTTGATATATTTTAAGAAATCTAATACTTACCATATTACAATTTTGTCTCAATACAATTTAAATACCAGGTATATAATAATTATGTAGATAAATTGCTTTAGATTTTTTTTAAATTATTCTAAATTTAAATACTAATTTAGAATTTTGTAATCTATTGTTTTTATTATAATTATTAACTCTTAATAAATATTGACAGGATTAACATGGTTATTAGTGTATCGAACAGAAAAATATCAAAAACTCAAGGTGGAAATTGAAAAGTCGAGTAAAAAACGTAAGTTTTTTCATTGATCATTAAACAATTTATATTCTCGTTATAAAAGAGTTATTTGTTTAAATTGAAAATTATTTGAAACGTTCAATATTTTTTTAGTTGAAAAACGTAAAGAAGCTCATGGAGATTCTGTAGATAAACAACAAAAGAAAAAAATTGAACGTGTTGAGGAAAAACTTAAAATCAATAATCGTGATTTATCAATGGTGAAAATGAAATCAATGTTTGCTATTGGTTTTGCATTTACAGCTCTATTAAGCATGTTTAATAGCATGTAAGTCTTCATAATTTTTATTGTTTAAAATTGTATATTTAAAAGTAATTTAATATACACATTTTTACAGATTTGATGGTAGGGTTGTAGCAAGATTACCTTTCACACCTATATCCTGGGTACAGGGCTTGTCACACCGAAATTTACCTGGTGATAATGTTACAGAATGTTCATTTATTTTTTTGTATATTTTGTGTACTATGTCAATACGCCAAGTAAGACCATATTAAACTAAAACATAATTATTGATATATGTATATATATATATATTTATATTCAAGTAATGCATAGGTCTCAGTAATATGATAGCTCACATCATCCACTTTATCTAGTCCTATTATTTGTAATATCTTATCAATTTAATTACTTATAGAAAATCGAAAATTCCAATAAATTAACTGCTTTAGTTCATGTTTGGTTTTTTAACTCGAAAATTATGCAAAGAATAATTGTTTTTTTTTATTGATTTATAGTTTTGATTAAACAAATCACCAGACGGTTATTAAATTCAAAATAAATAAATATAAGTATAGAGTAGATATTGTTTGTAATAACATTTAAATGACCAAGAATAAAGGTCATCAAGTCATAAAAAAAGAAGAAGCTATATTATATACAAATCTAATATTTTTATCCCAAATTTCGCATGTTAAGAAGTAAAATGTATTTTTATCATAATTTTCATGGAATTTGTATTTTCTTCAATTGTAAATTGCTTTGGTGTATATTTTTTTTTTTAAATCCATATGCAACTTACACTTATCACACTTACTACAAGTGTATACTATACATTTTAATTACAATCGAAAAAAATTATTATTTTATGTCGTTTTGATGCATCAATAACATCATGTTTTGTTAGTTGTAATATTATTCACAACAAAATTTTATAAGCAACCTGGATATTGCACTGGTAATTAGATAATATATTTTTTTAAATTTTTCTTAATATTCATGTGATCATTGAATAAACATCATAGGTAATATAAATTTAAAATTATATAAACCACTAGCAGTCCAATCTTCCTCTGCAAGAAAAAATGTAGGTGCATGGTATCATTTCACAACTGTTTATATAAATGAATCTTTGGTTTTCCTAGTGGCATTACTGTTGTGGCTTACACATGCACTTCCTGTTGAAATGAGACAACACCAATGTAAAATATATATGTTGGGAAAGAGGTCCAATCAGTTACTTAACGCATCATCTTGATCCTTATATATAAGATCATATTAAATGAACTAAACTGAACAATTTAAGGTCGTTAAATCTGGTTTGTTACTACAAACAAATGTCATTATAAATTATTTCTTCTGTATTTTACTATTACTTTGGAATTAATGTAGGTAATGTAAATTAGAATATTATAATAACCATTTATAAATTATTCGGGTAATATAGCAATTTTGATGGTTCGCTGAAGTTTTAAAATATTATTGTTCCATTACATACAAAATGTATTATGTTCCAATGTATTATGTAAAAATTATAATATTTTAATTTTTTTTTTTTTCTATAGAATATTCAAAAAATATTAGGATTCGCTCCATCAAGAATGGCTAATAAACAAAGTGGAGGTTTATTTGGGCCACAACCGCAACAATTTAAATAAATAATAATAAGTTATCATTAAAAGTAAACAAATTATTAATAAAGCTAAGTTTTGTTTAGAAAACCAATTCAATGTTTGATTTTTGTTGTATAAAAAATATCAATGAAATTAAATTTGTACTTTTATAATTTTGTTTGTAAAATGTTTAACATTTTTATTTGAATTTTTGTGTAATTTTTAAAAGTAGGTAATTTAGTGTGTACCATATTATGAATTAAAATATTAAAACAATAATAATTTATTTGGAATCATCTATTGTTCTATGTATTACTTTTCCTTTACATTGAAAATTAATTTTGATCTACCAGCTCGGAGTTTTTAACACTAGCCTTAAATATCTTACATTACTTTAAGCTTTAAACTCAAATTTAGAAAATAAGGTTTTCAACAATATTTTTAATCATTCATTTTATATATAACCTACCTATTAGTAGATAGTTTTATGTGAACCATCTTTTAGTATCAAGCGTATGTAAATACCTTTTTGTAGATAATTTTTTTGTGATGTATGTTATTGTAACCTATTTGTACTTAGTTCTCAATTTGTTTTTGGCATTTCCTAAGTATTAGGTATTGACTTATTGGTATTGTTATCCTGTACTTGTACTGCTAATAATTTTAGCATTGGACCAAAATAAGATAAATTCTCCTAAAATTTCAGCTTTCTAGATCAAACAAGTGAAACAACACAAACCCAGTTAGTTTCTCATTTAATTAACATGAGGAAAACATTTTTACTCAAACATGATTTATTCGATTTTTATGAAAATATTTAAACAACCATATCATTAAAATAACGCATTCATGGATTCAGTACTAAGGATCTTATTTTATAGGAAATTTAATTATTTAATTATCTATAAAAATATTTTTATTGAAAATAAAAAAATGTAAATAATTTATGTTTGAGTAAAAACATTGGTTTTTGCATGTTTATTAAATGGGAAACTAACTGAGTTTACCGTTCACTAGGTTGATCTAAGAAGCTTAAATTTTGGGAAAATCTCTTTTAAGTCATAATATGCTAAAATATTAGCTTGCAACACCATAACACCTTATCTTTGTAATCCATGTTTTTTTTTTTTTTACTTCAATAACTTAAGATAATTGACTATAATTGAAAATTAATACAAAACAACAATATCTATGACACATTACTGTGATATGTAATCTAATAGGACCAACAAAGGTAGTAAATTAATTTATTTATATACTAAAACCGATAATAAATTTGGACATAGTAAGGTACTAAGGTCTACCAAATATAATTTTTCGGTTATATTTCAGTGTGTTTAAACAAAATATTGTAATAATGTACAATTATATAATATGTGAATATTAAATATGGAAAAATTACATAAAATAAGGCATGATAACAATCAAAACGGTTATTTTGCTGATTTAATTAAATATAATTAATGATAATATTATATAAGTTTTACAAAATGCATATACTAATAATAAGCAGAACACAGTATTTCTATATTAATTATATTTTAGGTTTAAATATATTATTATAACTAGTGTAAATGAATATAAATAATTACATATTTAAGAAAAAATGTTGTTAAGCAATTTATAAATAGATTGCTAGAGAAATAAATGTATATTGTGTGTAGCAAAAATTACAAAAGAATATGGTTTCTTTTTTAAAAGTTATTTCAAACAGTGTCAATAAAAACTAGTAATTAACAATCAAAAAAATGGTAAAATTAATATAATTTAGTGATAACAAAATATTTAAAACAACTCTAAGATTTGGACTAGGAATAAAATAGAATTTAATCAAACAACTACTTACAAATGTTACCAAAAACCCAAAGATTGTCCACCAGGAGGATTTCTTACACGAATACTTGACTTCTGAACAGGATTAAAGTCAGCTGAAATCAATAATTTATTCAAAATTTTAATATATAATATAATTTACAGTTTTTTAAGTATTACTCATTAAATATTTTTAGGGTCAAAATTACTCACAGGGGGATGTTGTTCGGTCAAAGAAACATAATAAAATATTTTCAATAAACTGTCATTGGTGTTGATCAGTGATTCTCAACCAGGGTGAATGAAGTGGTCACGAATATGTTGAAAAACGCACATGATAAAATTGAATAGTAAAAGATCATTAAAGAGGGGTTTAGCACTTTTCAATAACACCCGATTAATATCGCCAAATACTATTTACCTAAACCTACTAAGGATTAAGATAGGATCTACATTAATTCACCAGGTGTTTGGTCGACAATCAACGCACGTATACGCCTCCACTTTGCTCTGCAAATCAAAAATATCCCTCGACTCTGTGAAACGTGGAGATATTTTGGCTTGATAATCGGCAATTGCATTTATATCATGTTATGTATTTAAATAATAAAAATTAATATATTTTTTTTTTTTTTTTTGTCAATAAAATTTACATTTTCATTTTTTTTAACATTATAATCGTTTAACCTAACCTAATCTAATCTAACCATTTTAGTGTGAATTTACACAATTAGATATTTGTTATCATTTAGTAATTTTGGCCTCAGCCGTATGTGCACTTTAAGATTGTTCCATTTGCGCTTTTCAAATGTAGCGTCTTGTAAACAGTTATATTATATTTTTTAAATTACTCTGTTTGGTCAAAAAAGGATCCTTATCCCACCAGAAATCTTGTTTATGTGTAATTGATCACAAATTACTGATAGGGCTCAGGTATGTATGAATTAGCATACTTTTTCTGTATGATCATTAAGTATGCTAAGAAGTAAGCACAAAATCTGTCTCACATTGTTTCAAGTATAATTACAAAAAAATGTAGAGCACAATTTTACATGTTTTGGAAATGTTTGGTTTTTAGGACATATTTTACAATTTAAAAGTCATATTTATGGTTTTTAGATTATATTTTGGTAGTTAATTAAAAAATTATGATTTTTATAAGATCTTAAAAATGTTTGCCACAGGCTGTTACTAATTACAAGTTTTAACAATTACTTAATGAAATGTTTCAATATAGCTATAATTGGATAACTTTATAGTTCATGGATTCTCATGAACTATATTCTCATCACACTTTAACAAAATATGTGTATTTTAGTGCAGAAAATTTCTTATGTCTGAAATTCATGTTTATATTTTATTTATAATTAATAAAAACGCTTGCCAAATTAGAATCAGCAAATACACTTTCTAAATTTTTAATTTTGAAGAATTATTAGTATGGTCCCTTTCTAGAAATTTAAACCTTTCAGAATACTTAAGTTGAACATTCTAAATATAATAATATACTACAGTTAATCATATATAAATCTACTTATATTTCTGATAAAAATCTGTTGAGTTAATTTTAAATTATAAAATTTTAAAACACAGCAAAATTGATTGTTTTTGCAAATGTCTCATTAAATCTATAAGGTTTATTTTGTTATTATATTGTATTATTAAACTTATTCAATAACATAACTCATAAATCTATACAATTTACAATAAATTCTCTGTCATTTTGGAACCTGAAACTTTGAGTTACTTTATTGTAGTACTATAATTAATAGATTCACTCTACACAACAGTTTTAAGGGATACATCATTTTGCTATTTCTACTTACAACTGATCGAAAATGTGGAGCTTTGAAGATCACGTTGTCCTTCCATACGCATCCCTTTTCCTGTATGAATCATTGGAGATTTAGTACAAGTAGATATTTCACTTGTAACACTTGATGGTGGAGAAATAGTCAAATTCAGTGTTTTAGAATTAACTTCTTTTATCTCATCATACTCTTCTTCTATTTCTGCTACCTTCATAAATGTAAAAGAAAATTAAATACTTATCTATAACATTTTTTTGCTTCAATTATTCTTTTCTTTGAATTTGATAATATGTGTACCTTCCCATTATTGTAAACAAAATCTGAATGTGTACGTGTCGGAACAAATTTTCCATGGCCTTGAACAACTTTTAAATTTCCTTCATCAAGACAAACACGGCCACCAACTATTACATATTCTGGAACGCCATGACATTCCATTCCCTAAATCAACAATATTTATTTAATAAATTTAAAAAAAAAAATTATATTAATACAATTTTATATATTTATTGGAGAAATAAAGTATTCACTTCAAAAATGTTATAATCAACTGCGTGATTATGAGTTTTTGCAGAAATAATACGTTTCGCTTTTGGGTTCCATATGACAATATCAGCATCTGAACCAACATCAATGCAACCCTAAAAATATTTAATTAATTAATCAATCATAAACAGACTTACAGATAAATAAACCTACATAAACGTTACAAAATTTTATTAGTTCATTTTTTTAATTTTTAATTTTTTAATTAATTTAAAGTTCAAAAATTAGACACTAAATGTAGTGGCCACCACTAAATAATATTGGAATTCACCAATTTTGCTCAAAGTTATCATAAATCAATTGTACCTATTTAATTTACGAAGGGCCGGTACATAACAAGACTTAACAATGCATACTATTAACTATGATTATTAAAATATATGAAAATCATTCAATTATTTTGTTATATTAACAATAAAAAAAAAAAAAAACTAAACGTGTCGTAGGACATGCGTTTAGAACGAAGACCCTTTTATATGCTTGTTATTATTTTTAAATTAAATTTTTTTTTCACTATGATTATAATGGTTACTACGCTTTCCATGATTGCCATGGTTACACTTTTCGCATTTTCGTTACGCGTCACAATTTTATCCGAATCCACTCCCAAAACCTGCGATAAGAAACTTTGTTCCAATATAGATTAGATATAGAAAAAAACAAAAATTAAATATATTGTAATAGTGACCACTTTTTTAAATACTTTTAAAAAGTCTCAGCAATAATATATATTTAATAGGTAAATTTTAATAATTTGTCAAACAGGATTATAGTTATTTTGTGTTTTAATAATTATAATATGCCTCACTTTTCTTGGATAAATATTAAAAATTTTTGCAGCATTAGTACTGGTTATTGCAACAAAACGACATGGGTCTAAAATCCCTGATTCCACGCCTTTTTCCCAAATAACTGACATTCGATCCTCAACTCCGTTAACACCATTTGGTATTTTTGTAAAATCATTTTTCCCCATGGACTTTTGATTAGAGTTAAATGTTGCATTATCACTGCCAGTTGTTTGTAATTTATCACTGAAATAATTTTTTATTTAAATATGTGCTACTAAAAAAATTAAACATTTGATTTTTAATATAGTCAAATACCTGGCTAACATATTCAATAAAAAGGTTGGAGTGTTAGGATCTGACCTTAAAGGTGGACTTAAAATATGTGCAGCAGCATCATGCCAACATGTTAATTTATTTTCATCCCAATGTGTTCCCACAGCAGCTGCTAAAGTCTCACCAAATATTTTGGAATTTCCATTTTGTTTGATTTGTTTACTACGATATTTTGCTAAAACTTCAGCAGCTGGTCTACTCATTACATGAACTACATATAATGGTGATCCAACCTATAAAATACACAAATATTTTAAAATTAAAATTTAGCAATACCTACTTGTACATATTTATTTTTATAAAATATTTTCCAATTCATATAATATTTTTATTCAAATATTATATGTATTTTAGACTCTGAGTGGAGCCAAGAAGATAGTGTTTTTGCAATGATGTTTTTATTTACAATTTTTTTATGTGTACACGTTTACAACTGGTAATTTATACATTAAATAAGTATATATATATATATATATCTAAATTTTTTTTTTTTTGCATTAAAAATATAACTTTTGAAATTTGAAATACACTCAATATTTTCTTTTAACAAAAGATTTCTCATGTGTATTTCTACATGTTGAATGATTTTCATGAAAGCTTGCCCTCTAAATAATTTTTCACAAGAATTTAATTACACTAAAAAAAAAAATAAATAAATAAAATCAGTTTATCCAAATAATGACAGATTTTTCTTCCTAATTATTACGTAACATAATTATTTTATTGTATTTAGAGAAAAAAGTTGTATTGTATTGTATATAAGTCGACTTATATTGACGTTTTTGTTTCAGACCAATTAATTATTATTTTCATGAATAATGAAATGGATATAGATTATTCTATTATTACCCATTTCAAAAATAATTAATATAGCTTAAATCATGAAAACATCAACAATACCTTATCATTTCAGATAGAATATAAATATGTTATAATTGTTAAACATACTAACTCAACATAAAACTGACAATAATTAACTGTAGCTCTGCTCAGAATCGTTTTATTGAAGAACTGATTAATCATTTCATTGTAATTCGAGAAACCCACCAAAAGTATGCACCTGAAGAGCGCAGAATACCCATGGTACAAACTATATCCCGCTATTATTATTTCAAAGATTTAATTCTATCAGTAGTATGTATGCTATTTAATGAAATAATAATAAATGTTTATAAAACAAAGTAATTCTTATATTTTCATTTATGAAACATTAAATATGTTGAATTTAAAAAAAAAATTATTACTATTATTTATTTTTATTATTATTTGAAATTTTTGATTTTGAGTAAAAGTGGAGATGCTAGTGTTTTTACGAAGTTTATTTTTTATTTTATATTATTTTTTTATATGTGTACGTTTTTTGTATAGAAAAACTTGTGCAATCGTTTCGAACAACAACTTTTTGAAATTAGATTTATCTCTAGATTGTATATCAATCAAGTAATTTTTTGAATTTCTCAACTGTTTTCACAAAATTTGGAAAAAACTACCCTACATTTTACATAAAAGACTCGTAAACCATCTTTTTTTTAAAAAAACTACATAAACATACTTTGCTTAGAATTGTATTATTGAAGAAATGATTTATCGTTTCTTTAAAATTCAATACACCCACCAAGAGTATCTAACCCATGGAGTGAAAATACCCATGGTATAAAGTATATCCGTCATTTTACACTTAAAAAGTATATTCACTACTGATGTATATGGTAATTGGTGATACATTTATATGATTTATTTTAAAATAAATAAAATTTAATAATCATTTTTCATTTTAGAAGTATTTTATTGATGATTCATTAATGACATTCTCAGATTTTAAGTATTTCAAACAATAATAATACCTGATTTGATAATGTACAAGCTCTATTAACAGCCTCTGCTTCGACTTCTTCAGGACGAGATAATGCATGTCCATCTGGTCCATTTATTCCAGAATTTAACAATCGTTTTGAGTTCTGAAACACAAACGAATAAATACATTTCTACTATACACTTTTAAAATTATAAACAGCATACTTCAAATATTATATCTCCATTTTCAGCATGTACCATTGGAATTGCACCAAGCTCTTTACACGCTTCAAAACTGTTGTACAAGTCAGAATCACTCATCATAAAAACTCCTTTATATGCCATAAACATCTTAAACGAATTAATACCATGTGATTTACAAAGCTCTTCCATTTCTCTTTTTACCTGAATAAATATATTAAAACCTCATTATAAACAAGCAAATAGCTATAACAAATAATTTAAAATAAATTTAATTTCATTGAATTATTGAAAAAAGATAAAAATAAACAAAATAACATTTAAACATCTATTAACAACATAATTTCAAAAACTAGAAATATAGGTAAAGAATAATATAAAAGAATTTGTGATATTATCAGTTAGGTATTGATTCATTTTTATTTGAATTAGACTAATTAGAGTTAGAAATTTATAATTATTATTTATAAATAAATTGTAATTAATAATTTTATTTACTATGCATTTGAAGTTTACCTGATCTGACCATGTTACAAGACCCACGTGTAAAGCAAAATCACAGCAAACTTTGTTTGCAGCACGTGTTCTCCACTTATGATAAGCATCTAATATAGATTCACCTTTATTAGGTAATGCAAAATCAACTGGAATAAACAAAAACGTTATTTAAACAATTTTTTCTTTATCACTTAAAATATATCTTACTTATCATAGTTGTACCACCAGCTACTGCAGCTTTAGTTCCTTGATAAAAATCATCTACAGACACGGCTCCCATAAATTCTAATTCAAAGTGAGTGTGAGGATCTATGCCACCTGTAATGTAGAATTAAATATAAATTTGTCTTATTAATTCATAACTGTCATTTATAAAATAAAAACCAAATTTATTTTACTTACTTTAAATATTATAAATATATGCTAATCTGTGTTAATTTTTGAAACAAATTATATTTTATATAAGGCTAATATTAAAAATATTATTTTTTAATACTATAGCTAGGTATCAATTAATTTCAAAATATTTGTCACTTTTTCTAAATTGAACTAGTAACAAACGATAATTTATAGTAGGCAAATGTGGTTATACTTACAGCCTACCAAGTAATTAGTACTACATATGGAATTTAACTAAGGCATAAATATGACTAGTTAGCAGTTTTTGTACGGGCTATCCAAAAAATGTTAACAATAATAAAAATATTTTTCAATAAAAACTTTAAAGTTTTAACTTTAAATTTTTAAAACTTTTAAAAATTAAACTTTAAAATAATATAATTATCTATAGCATGTTTTTATATTTTAGATATACTTAGTGTATTTTAATAACTTAAGTAACCATTGAAACATAATTAAATCATTTTTTTCAATGTTTCAAATAGATCTTTGTATAATCTGGATTTTACATTATATTTAAAATATGTACTATATATGCATAAGATAATAAATGAACATTTAATATTTTTTGTAAAAGAAAAAAAACCATGTACAATATAAACATGATGATCTATAAACTTATAGCTTATTGGTCTGTTAATTTATTCATTTCATTTTAAACTTCGTTTTATACCTCAAATTGTCTGGATATCATTTCAAACAAATAACGTACGTCTCGATATTGTATTTTAACCGGCAGAGAAGTCGTGCTTGGTGCTTCAAGATGGTGATGATGCCAAAATAATTTACACAGTATAAACATTGCTGTAATAAGATAATTCTTTGTCATTGGTAATGCAAAATATTTAACTTGAAGCTAGAAGCAAAATTAATTTCTTATACAATTAGTTCTTTAAACGTGCAAAGCATATCCCATTAGTTATTGAAAAAATTGCTAAATAATCAGAATTCATAGGCACAATTTTAGTTTTCAACTTAGAAACGCTGCTAACATTAAAGTCAAAAAGACCTGTAAGGGACTATGACTCCAATGTTAACTTAGTATGATAGTTAATGAAAAAAGAAACATTTTTCAGTTAACCCTTTTCTTATACTTAATATGATATGTTTTTTTTATACAAATTTTTTTTTTTTCAAAAAATTTACCAATAAAACTAAGAAAATTTTTAAATATTTAATGGAATCTAAAGCATTGGTTATACAAAAATTATTGATTTTTGTCACTTTCAAGTTTTATTCCTTGCATAATTGATCAACATGGTTTACCTCTATTTATTAATGGTAATTTAGCTATAAAATTTCAAAAATTGAAATTAATAGAAAATTAAAAACTACTTTTGTTAAATCAAAATAAAGTTTTTTTGTTTTTTATCAATTTATCAGCAGTTAATGAAAAATTGTAAATATGTGCATATGTAGAAACATTGAATTTATATGTTAGCTTTGATGAAAGTTGTAAAATACAATATTTGTCCACCTAATTATTCCAATAATCACAGATAATCCAACTATGTAGGAACTTTATTGTATTTAAACAAGAGCAAATATCTTACTTTTATCTTTCTGTAGAAACAAATGTAGTAATTCTTTACCTGATATCATGCAGAAACTTGTTATTTCCTGTTAGGTAAACCAATTCAATGATTAAAAACTATATCAAATCAAAGTTATAGGCCATTTTCAATTTAAAACTTATTTGTTTATTTTCCACTTTCAAGTCCATTGACTGAAAAATATTGCAATACTACTACTAAACTATTAATTTCATTTTGAAAAGATTACTAAAATTATAACATACATTATTATGGGAAAACTAAGCACTTCAAAGAACCCCTTCCCCCTTACAAATTGCGCCTAAGTTATTAATTTTATTTTAAAATTTTCTTTTGTTTAATATTACAAATTACTTCAATGCCATTGAATTAAAATAATAAATACAATTATTATGTGGGTAAATGGTAATGTTTAAAGTATTATTATGTAAATAGCACCAAGCAAATCATTTATTTTTAAAAATAAATTTATAAAATTAAAACATATAAGGTATTTATAGTTTATACACAGGTATACAATAAAAAATCATGAATTATGTAAAAAATTTTCTATTATTAAATAAAACATTTTATTTAATAAGAAAAATACTGATACACAAAGTTAAACATAATACAAATAAGTATACACATTTTTCCAATAAAATTTGCTATTTCACATTATCAATAATAAATTACATTTTAATATTTTAATTCAAGCATATTTCTCAAAATTTTACAAAGAGTCATTAAATATTTATTATTAAAAAAATTTAGAAGCAAAAACTTAAAAACAATACAGTGTCCAATAAGTACCTAATCTTGATAAGATAAAATAAAACAGTCTAATCTAAAAGTTACGTTATTCATTATGATCAATTTTTCAATGCAAAATATAAATTTCATAAAATTATTTTAATAATTTAATACATTTATATATACCTAATTTATTTTCTTTTTAAATAAATTTATAACACTAAATCAATTTTTTTTTTTTTTTGCATTTGCAATTAGTTGATTACGTTTTGTTAACATTGGACAACCCAACCTAACCTAACCACCAATAACTGATTATACATTTATATTTATATACATTTTCTGATATAATTGGAAATTGAATAGCACAGAAATATTTTTATTGACTTTTTAAAATAATATCATTTACTATTGCAGCATGAAAGTGAATAATGTCAATTTTTTTTATAAATGAAACACTGAACAATGAAGGACAAGATGATCTATCGTGACATTGATTCTGCTTTAAGGAGTGAGAGGTTGAGAATATGTTTTTAATGAAGTATTTGTTAAAGCTATATTTTTATTATAATTATCATATGTTAATAAATATTATATATATATTATAATTAACAGAATCATAGTAGAATACAACATAATACAATCTAACCTAACATAGCAAAATCGAGATATGTATACAATACAGTTAAGTCGCAATAACACAAACCTCGATAACTTGATTTTTTTTTATTTCCCCAAAAAATTACAATAACACTCAATGTATTATAAGTCTTGTTAATTCAAATATAAAATTATGATAAATAGTTTAGTCAAAGTATATTATATCTGTTATATACTGTTTTAGAACCAATTTTATATCCAATGTACAAAGTTATATATAGTTGTACGTTATGAACAGTGTTAGGAAATGTCTAGATAAGAATGTATTAACTTTTATCTTATCTAGATAATTTTAAGCATCTAGATGGCTTATATTAATAAAACAGCAAAAAAAATATAAAATTTATTTATTTATTTATTTATTTATATATAATATAAAATTGAAAATATCATGGGGAATTATTAATTATATTATTAAAATAATAATTAAACTGTTCAAATTTTTTTGCGAATCAACGATCAAATAAAAATTATTTGTAATATGAAGTCAGAGAATGACTTCTTGTAATTATAAAGTTAATTGAAAAATAAACTATTTTGTTGTTTATTTTTAATATTGTTATGCATATTGTTACTTTTAAAGGTTTTAATAAGATTTGTTATTTTTTTTCGCCTCAAATGAAATTCTTCTTTTTTTTTTTTTTAATGAACTCAAAAAATAACTTCACATAGTAATAAAATTTATTAAAAATATAAACCATGTTATTCAATGTTTATTTTTAATATGGTTTAAAATATTATTTTTATATTACTTTTAACAGCATGTATAGTTTTTTTTTTAACCAAATGAAAGTTTTACATTCTAAGTGGAATAAAGAAGCTAGTGTTTTTGCATTTATGTTTATTTTTTCTGTAAAAACTTATTCGTAAAGAAATATTTAACCAAAAGTTCCAACCTGCAACTTTTTGAATCAAAATTTGTATCTAGATGGTAATTTTAAGAGGTCATTTTTTAAAATTCTGAATAGTATTTTATATTATGAAGTTAGAGAATTTTTAATGTTTTAAATTATATATTTTTTTGGAACTAAATGAAATGTAAATAAAATTTAGCAAAATTAAACAATTATTTATCTAAAATTTATCTAGATAAAATGTAATAAAACTATCTTATCTTATCTACATAAAATTTAGTGCTGTCATCTTTATCTTTATCTAGCTAAATTATTATTTATCTATTCCCAATACTTGTGAAAGATAGAAATAAAATTATTCAAAGGGTTCGTCTCCTCAAAAACTACATACAATGGATATCCCTTAAAAGTAGACGTATTCTCAATAGTAGATACTTTCAAATTTCCAGGGAAAATATACATACACAATAGGAGGTTATAAATTAAGTAATAATAATATACTTATCTTTTATACCATTCATTCATATTTCCTTATTAGTTTTCCAATTAGACAAATGACAACTTGTTTGGTTACATAGTTACATCAGTGATGTGATTACATATCAATGTTTAAAATATGTTACAGTATAGTAAAATGATAAATAATTTTTTATAGCACAAAATAAATACATTTATATAGTAATATGTATTAACTTCAATATGTATTTGTACAACTATTTTTTTATGATTTATAATTTTTACCTACATCACTTCCCTATAGTTAAAATTTTATAATTCTTCACAAACAATCAGTGTTTAAGAGATTTCCTCAATAGTAACCAACTCCTTATAGAAGATATTTTATAATTTGGCATGACTGTCTATTATATGAAGTTATACTATATAGCCATTGATTATAGATAGTCTATTCCAAGGATCATCAATTAATATTGTCGAAGAGCCACATAAAGTAACTGGACATTTTTCACGGGTCATCAAAATTCAAAGTACATATTTTACATATCAAAGTTAATATTTTTAGATTCTGAGTGAAGAAAACAAGCTAGTACACAATGATAGTTTTCCTTTTTTCTTCTCTTTATGAAAACACTCTTTTGTATAGAAATACTTGTCCAAAAGTTACAAACAGCAACTTTTTAGATTAGAAATGGTATTTTGGTAATGAATAATACTTTAGAGAAGTCATTTATCAAAATTTTTAATTTTTTTTTTTTGAAATAAGGTAAAATTGCAGAAAAATTTAGTGAAAATGGCAAAATAAACAGTAGGCAAGATTTTCATGAAATCAATTTTAGTAGTTTAGTCATAATTTAAAATTTATTATACTAGAAATTTTTAATTTTCACCAATTATCAACAAAAGTTCAATACAAATGAAAATATTTTTCAAACAAATTAGAAGACATTTGGAATAAATATAGAATTTTTAATTACCTTAATTTTTGTTAGTGTTTATCAAATAAAATTTATAATTTTTAATATTATTTGCTGAAAATTTAATACAACCTCACTTAAATAAATATCTGATGAACCATGAAAAATCTTGTAAATCCCAAGTCACATTTTATTGTAGTTTTAACCTTTTTATTATAATTGTTTAAAGTTAGAATTTATATGAAATTGGTAATTTTCGGGTAAAAAAACGTTTTTTGTTTATTATTATTATTTTTTTTTTTAATTACTTTCAATTACCTACATTATGTAACAAATTTTATAAAAATCCAGTTCATAGCTTCTACTATTCCCATTATTGAGTTGTTATGTCAAGAGGATGGACAAAATCTACACAAAATGTATCATATATTATGAAAAGACGCCTACTTTCCCCAAGCAAACTCTGAATACATACACACTGATTACACATGCATATTATTTTTATGATCTTTTAATTATATATGAATAAATAATTTTTATTTAAACTACAAGAGATTACAGCACAGATAATCCAGAAATACTGTTGGTACCAACCCAATATAAATTATATTTCAATTTTTGATTCATTAAATTAGTAATATAATATATTAATAGGGTTAGTGGTATTTTTAATAATATAATCAATTTACGCAATATAAAATAATGAATGTGTATTTTCCTTCTCTCCAAAATTCCATATCACCTATATTTCACACACCAGGGGTTTTACATAAAATATACTCTTAAATCAGATTTGAGAAGATGTTGCAAGGGTGATCTTATATTTTGATTTCAATTTAATTTTTAAAATAATTAATTCTTATATTTTAGTTAGTTTCTTTTTCCTTGAATAATTTATTATTCTAGTTAACCATCAATAATGGTAGTTGAAAAACAATATAATACAAAACATAAATATGTTTAAGTCTAATCCAAGGAAACTTTTCCGACACATAATTAAAAATTGTTTTATTGAAGAGAATATTATGCTTTTAAATATTTTGTATATGATAATAATACTATCATAACATGTAATGTGTGAGTTGACTCAATGAAGTTCAAACCATAAGACAGTAAGAAAAGCTCACCATAGCTCATATTAATATCAAAAATACTCTGCACCTTTTGAATTGCATACATTGCTATAAATGCTCATTAATTATTTTTTATTAAATTAGTATTTCAACATTGTTCCTAAAATCATATACACAAATAACACATACATTTTGAATATTTACCATTATTAATGAAAAGAATTTATAATACGTAGAATTGATCAAAGAATGTTTACAAATTGTAGAATATATTTAATATGTTATAATATATAATATATTGATGTTTTTATAATTTTAGTTTAGTTTTTTAATTTGCCACCAAAGACAATGCTATTATACTAATGAAAAATTAGAGCTATACAATGTAGAAACGAGGCTATACACAGCAAGATAATATGAATAAATAAATTAGTAAATAGTATTACCTGGCATAACCAACATTGAAGTTGCATCAATAACTCTTGTACCTCCTGGTATAATAAGATTAGAACCGACCATTCTATATAAAAAAAAATTGAAATATATTGTATAATCACAAATTGACACAAAAACATTATGTGTACATAAAAAATATTTTAAAAAATGTTATTATTTATAAATTATATATTATATGTTATACATAAATATATATATGTATATGTGCTTGTATAACTTTTAGTTTAAGTCAAGAGAAGTTGTCCTTATAGATTCTGAGTGGAACAAAGAAGCAAGTATTTTTACAATGATGTTCATTTTATTTATTTTTCTGTAAACACTTTTTCTTATAAAAATATTTGTCCAAAATTTTTGACTAGCCACTTTATAAATCAGAATTTTCCTCTAAATGGTAGTATTAAGAAATATTTTTTTGAAATTCTCAATAGAATTTTAAATAACTACGATTTTTTTATTTTATACACTAAAAAAATTAAAAACTTGCTTAAATACCATTTAAAAAATGAATGGATATATTGTAAATTTGATGGCAGTTGGTTGATAATTTTCAATAGAACTTGATAATTCAGTTTCAAATGAATATATTTATTTTAATTTATTCTGTTATTTAATAATGATAATATTTTTATATGGATATACCATTTTGTGGAACAATAATTATAGTTAAAATCAAGTATTTTTAAAAGTGTATTTTACTCATTCTGTTTTATATCCTGCTATTAACTGAGAACAGGAAAAAAATATTCACAATTTTAATATTTTCTTCCACTAAAATATACTTCGAGTACTTTTTCCCAAATTTTGGAAAAAATATTGAGCATTTTGAAAAATATCTTCCTAAAAGTGCGTTCTTGAGGCAAATTGAAATTCAAAAAATTGCTGGTTGAGACATCTGTATAAGAGTTTCAATACAAAAACATGTTACACATGAAAAAAAGTGTGTACTTCGCTCGTCGGGTGTTCTTCACACCTCGGATGAGATACTCTTGACAGGTTTATTGAATTTTACAGAAACAATAAATCATTTCATAAATAAGACGATTCTGAACAGAGCTTCAACTAATACACAATAATAATTATCAGTTTTTTCAAGCGCTGTACAGCTTATACAGAGTGAAATTTGTAAATCATTAGTGTGATGACGTGACATTTTATATGCACCTAAATTATATATTACATGCCTAAATATGAGCATCATCAAGGATCGATAATTAATTAAATAAAATAATTCATTTTCTTGGTGAATACTATAATAATATTATAAACACTGAACAGTATGTAACTATTAGTTAATAAATATGAAACAGGAATCGTTCTGTAAATACAATCACCATTGTTGGGGAAAAATAGTTCTGTGATAAGGATTACATTGGTAACAGACTGGCGCGGTGGTCTCTCGTATGTCGCATTTAAGAGTATCAATAAATACATAAGATGAGATAAGTGAAAAATATAACCTACCTTTGTCCGTAATTCCTTCGATTTCTTTTCAGTTAAACCCTTGTAAAATATTTAATCCTTTGTTTGCTCAAAATTTTATTACACCAAAATATTGGCAATGAAATTTTCTATCTATGCATCAAGTATCAAAAAAATTGGTCGAGTCAATTTTCTTTTATGTAGTTTAAGTGTGTAATTTTAGGTAAAACTAACAAATTTCGTCGAAATTCTAACTCCAAACGGTTATAAGGAAAAAAGTTGGCTAACGATTTTTGAGATTTTTTCAGGCCAGTTAGACATATACGTCAGTGAGATCATATTACATTTTCAAGTCTTTATATCAATAATCAAAAATTTTATTATATGACAACTAACAAAAAAGAGAAATTTCCCAAAATTTTCAAAATACTATACTTAACTCAAAATTGATCAATTCTTTTTAAACATTTTATGTGATATTCTCACCACCATTTTTAGTAGTCAGTGAAAATTTCCAGATTCTAGCTGCATTATTTTAGAAGTCATGTTAAAAAGCAATTTTCAATTATACAGAAATTCCGGTAATAGCATATTTTGCCACTTTTTGTCAGATTTTCCGTGTTTATGAAAAAAGTATTGAGAAATTTGAAAAAAAGCCTCTTAAAAGTACCATTTGAGTATGATTTTGGATCAATAAAGTTACTGATCGAAACTTTGGGACAAGTATTTCTATATGAAAGTGTTTTTTACGAAAAATAAAAAATAAAAAAATAAACATCATTGTAAAAACATAAGCTTCTTCACTTTGTTCAGAATCTAAAATTAAAGAATAAACATTATTGTAAAAGCTCTATCTACTTCTCTCCACTCAAAATTTAAAAATCTAATGTTAATTTACTATATTAATAAAATAATACAGAATGCTAGTTGTTAAGTTTAAATTAAATTTATGAAACGGACATCCTTCACACATTAGATCAGTCACAGAGTTGGGTGAGACAAAAAGGTGGGGTCCTATCATATTGAAATCTAACGCAATCATTATAAATTATAACATTATAAAACCAACTCTAAACAGAGTTATGTAGGTCACAAATTTCTCATTGATTTTTTAATGTAAAATGAGTAATTTTATTATAATAACAAATAATAATATTAACTAAAAGTTTGATTGAACAACAAAAAACTATCTTAAAACCAATTTTTAATAAAACGATAACCTATAAAATATGATAAAATTGATGTATAAAATAAAAATATATCATGTCTATTTTTAAACCAACAATAATTCATTAAAAAGATAAATTAACTTGAAACCCTTTTAGAACCATAATATGAATAATAATAATTATTTTGTATTATAGAGATTGATATTTTATGTAAATATTTCAATCATAAATTATATTCAACCTAAAAATACTATAGTTATTGCATTACATGAAACTTAGAATACATTTTTATTAATAGAGTACAATATGAAGAAACAAAAAATTTTAAATTTTAAATGTTTTTAACTATAAAGTTAAAATTGATGATTTTATCATTTAATTTTGAAAATGTACAATAGGTGTCTAATGTATCGAGTATTCTCAAGCATAAAACTTATTATAGTAGCAGGAATTATAAATTGAGTGTAGGAATCATTATGGTTTTAAAAAAAAGACTAAACAGGTACTTTTCAAATTATGTTTATAATTATAATGACATAATTGTGAATACTACACTAAATATTTCATAATGGAATCAATATTTTTTCACTGTATACTTATGAAATATATACATATTTCACATTTTAAATAGGTCAAAAATACATTATATTATAGCCCTGGTAAATACATGAAAAATTGTAAAGTTAAAATTACAATGGTATTTTGATGAACTTCTCGACATATTTCAAAAAAGCTTTGAATAAATATGTAAATTCTACTTAACAATTCAACACACATTATAATTATATGTTTTATATATGATTTTAGAATCATACTCATACATTTTTAATGTATACACATAATATGTAAATACAAAAAAAGCGGACATACTTCGCACGATGGGTGTACTTCGCACGACAGGTGGTACTCTCTTGACGGGCGTATTATATTTTAAAGAAACGATAAATCATTTCTTCAGTAAAACGATTCTGAACGAAGGAAGTTAATAATATA
>JAIPRM010002095.1:0-32561 GCA_025469315.1 Stegophylla sp. TES_Ste_2020 | reverse complement strand
TTTACTGAAGAAATGATTTATCGTTTCTTTAAAATATAATACGCCCGTCAAGAGAATACCACCTGTCGTGCGAAGTACACCCATCGTGCGAAGTACACCCATCGTGCGAAGTATGTCCGCTTTTTTCATATTGACATTAGGTAAATAAATAATCCACGTTTTTTTAACGAAAACCTCGTTTTAAATGGTTTCGAAATTTTCCAAGAGGAACGTGTCCCCCTTCGTTTAGCACTCCCCCCCTTTATGGGTGTCTCAGGCCAAATGTCGAGTATTAACTGCGACATTGGATTAAATTTCAAATTTTTCCGGTATAACATTAGCGGGATAATACAAGTCATAAGTCAATTAATATGTTCAAGATAAAGTCATAATTTAATAAAACAATTATGGCAAAGAACGATGACTCCGACGTTTGCGACTTATTTAAATACGTATACTCTAACTACGGTTGAGATTTTAATTCTCTGATAAATCGTAAAAACGTGCGTTATAAAATGGAAAAATTATTTTAATTTAAAAAAAAAATACACTGAAGAAAAGTTAAAATTTTTTTTAATAACCTGAAAATTAAAAGTTTTTTTCCATATATATTTATTAATAAATAATTGATAGAAATGTTATACTAACTCATAAATTAAAAAAATAAAAATTGCGAATAAATTAGCATTGATAAAAAAAAATATCTTCCTGGTTATTTTATGTTACTCGAAAATATTGCTATTAAATGTAAAATAATATGCTATTTTAACATTTTCAGACAAGAAATTATGGTTTTTTATTGAATACACGTTTATACAATATACTTTATCCGACTTGCTCTGTCATAACAACATATGTTAATTATGAAAATTTTGTGAAAAAAACCTTAAAAAATTTAATTTGTCAAATAATGATTATAATAATAGGTAATCAATAACCAATTAGGGCCCATCTAATGGACCTTGCAAAAATCTTCAAAAAAGTAAAATAACAAATTGCATCAAAATCTTAGCTGTAACTACTAACTATAAATATATACTCGTACTAAATATTTTTGAAAAAATAAATCACTAATCAGTGTAATTTTTTAACAACACAAAGAAATTGTATTTTTATCATTTTTACTTCGTTATTCAACAATTAAAGTCCAAGTAAAACTAATAACATTTTTTTGGGGTAAAGTTTAGTCGATAATCAATTATTTTTTGACAATGCAATTACGAACTTTGTAATGAAGTTAAATAACTGAATAGATAAAATTAAGATGGTTTGTGTATGAACTACATTATATATATATATAGGTATATTATATTTTAATATATTATAATATTATATTATCTGATGTCGAACATTAAAGACGGTGATGCCCAACGTGTTCTTTGATAATCGTTCAAAATAGGTACGTGGGGGGGCTCAGGGGAAACATTGTAAACAAACGAGATCTGCAACAACTTTCTCCCAAGTGCGAACCTGGTTTAGTGTTTACTCGCACAACTCTGCATATAGTTATAGTGATAATTATTGACTTTATCCAAATAAATAACGGTGTTTTAAAATTATCATAAATCTCAACGTCCTTGTTGCCGTTAATTTCCGTTTCAATATGAATATCGCATTTAAAAGTCACTCGTATTATACAAGGAATATGATTAGAAGGTATTTATGATTGCAAGACAAATGTATACATATTGTCAACATGTACTAAAATACACACACACACACACACACACACACACACATTTTTTTTTTAACAACTGATATACTGGGATAGGTCGAATTGATTTATAGTTATTTGATGTTTAAAAAAAAAATATTAAAATAACGATATAAAAAGCATGGATGGGACGTACATAAACTGGTAGTCGGACGCTTATATCGATTCACTCATCTTTGGTACAAAGCTGCGGTATAGTAAAAACGTTGTTGTTGTATTTTTTAATAAACGATAAACCGTAGTTGTTATGTGAATAGTTTTTCATATCCGGACGTAAAATAGTCCGCATTCTATGCATGCGATTAAATGGTACCGATTTTGAAATATGTGGAGAAAGGAAAAATGGAGATAACAAAAGGGATATTTAGATGTAATTTAAATTGAATATACAAATTAATCTGACAATGCAATAGTGGTCGAAGATTCGAATTCGACAAGAGTTTTACTTGGACTAGATTTCTTTACTTCTTCGATTTCGTTACCATAAATATCAAAAAATAGAATTTATTTAACTAATCAGGCACTCATAAATTAATAAAAGTCAATTTTTTGTCACTTACATTGACTAAATTTTAAAAAAGTGGTTAAGTCAATCAGGAGTGGACTATGCAGACTTCATATTTGTTTAACAGATTTCATATTGTATCAATAGAACAGTGGATACGACTGAAAATACATCTATATATATAGTATTGTAGTATTGTTTGTGGAGAGTTAGAAAATATTTTTTTATAATCTCGATAACGTTTGTAATGTCAAATAACGAAGTCAAATTGCATTAAGTGCATAATCATGTAGTGTAAAAATAATTAATATACACAAAATTAACTATAAATAACGACGGAAAACAGTTTTTGGATTTTCGAGCAACTATCAATATAAAAAAAAAAAAATAGAAATAAATAAACAAATAAATAAATAAATACTGTTATAATATAAAGCATGGTGATAAGAATTTTCATAACTGAATACTATGATAACTAGGACTACAGGGATATTGATGAATATTATTGATTTTTATATTATTAACTTCCTTCGTTCAGAATCGTTTTATTGAAGAAATAATTAATTGTTTTTTTGAATTCTACACACCCACCAAGAGTATCTGACCTAAGGAAAGAAGAATATCCGTGGTGAGAAGTATGTCCGGCTTTCTTGTCTATACTTTACTTAAATTTTTAATTCTTGGGTTATTTGAAGCGGTTTACTCATATTATAATTTTAAAAGAATTTTTAAAATGTTAATTTGAATTTTCGTAAAAAAAAAAAAAAAAAAAAATAGTGCTTACATTAGTATTTACAGCCACTTAAAAGAAAATAATATCGTATAATGTTTTTGTAAAAATAGTCTATAATAAAGTCATCAAATTTTTAAAAATATTAAGCAGGACATAAAAAAAATCTTGGGTTTTTAAAGTACACAATTTTAAATAGATTTATATACATACAGAAACTTAATTTTTAACATTAAAATTAAAAATGATTTTGAAATTTTAGCAAGTATTTTTTTTTTTTTGATTTAAGTTTTTAATTCTTTAAAACTCTAGCCCATGACACTTTTGATATTATCACCGTCTATTACAAAGGTGAAATAATATTTACCAAAATTTGCAAGTAGATATTACGAGCGTGATAAAAGAGAGAAAAATTCTGTTGATTTTTTAAAACGCCGCAGACTAGCCTCGACTGTTTCTCATCACGGGTATAAATCATAAGTCACATACAGTTTTAAAAGTGAATTTACTTTGCAAAGTTCACTCGTTATTTATTTCGTAAAATGAAAATATATATATGCGTGAGTATAATACGTATATAAGTACGTGTCGTAGATGTTGTTTATAAAATATAAGGGCGGGGGTCGTATTTCACGAGTATGCCGGGCACGCAGATTAGTGAGTGGTATCTACCTGAAACTCTTGACTGTGACTGGCGAAAAAATATTCAAAAATGAGTAAAATACATCGCTTTAAAATATGTTATAGTTTATTATGTATTTTATGTACTCTGATGTGAAAAATCTTATAAAATTTTCGAGACGATTAACTGAATACTTTTAGCAACTATCTTATTACTTTTAGTACTATCTTGTTATTACTATTGCATTACAAGTGAAATTCTTGAGTTACTTGTACTGTTATTTTCGGGATTATAGTTTGATAATTAAAACACAGATTTGATAAGAATTTAGATCATTGGCCATATTTTAACGATTTTTCTTGAATGGCTTTCTCTGCCAACGGTCATTGGCACAAATAATTACAAAAAATACAGCAAAAATAACTGAAATTTCGGTATCGTCCAATCACACAATTTTGTGAAAATGTAAGATATTATAAAATATAAGAGAAAAAAAGAATGCTTTGACCAAACTTCACCTTGATGTTGTTATAATTACAAAATTATAGCCGATATTATCCCGTCAGTTTAGCCAAGGATTTATGGAGGACTACAAATTTAATAATAAAATTACTATTCAATGTTCCCGAAAAATTTATTGTGCCAAATTGTATAAAAAAACATGCCCCATTAAAACTGATTTGATCAGTTTATAAACGCTCAAAATCTAATATAAGTACTTGAAAACGTATAATTTTATGTTGTACATTATATAGTTGATCGAATTTAGAAATGGCATGTTAAAGTGAAATTTTACGTTACGCTAACTAAGGAAAATTTTACATATTTGATGAAGGCCCATAAAAATAATGGTACTGTTGGCAAAAAAATCAAAAAATCAAGGCACTTTTTGATCCCATGAGAATGACTATGACTATGATTTACTATGACAAGTATTTGGGTAAGAATTTCTTTGGTAAATCTTAGAAAATAATCTGACGGGAAAAAAAATCACTTCATACTTCCAATTGTGTCATGTATTATAATTTTTTTTTGATTCAGAGTATTGAATGCTATTTTTAGGCAAATACCTCTACATGTTAATGATAAATACATACATATTAAAAAAAAACATTTGTTTTAGTTTCTCTTCATGAATACCTAAAATCAATTTGAGTTATTTAAAAAATTACGTCATTATTCGGGAACAGCCAATAGTATGTAATCAGAATACTGTTATTGACCTCGTTCGAGTAAATTAAACAAAATCCTTTTTGCTAACAGATCTGTTTATGTATATACAATATACATATATAAATGCACTAAATTAGCATATTTTCCGATTTTTAGTGATAATTTGTTGATTTTAAGTGCATATTTAAATTGTAAAAATTAAATTAAATTATTCTACTACTTCTGATCCTGGATTATATTATCTTCTTGACTTATGCTTGATGGATAACATCATATTATGTTATGAGTTGTAGCCATTTACTTAATATTATTATATGACTGATGGAGCTTATAACACGTTAAGTTTTTATTTTATTATTATTATACATTAATTTTATGTTTGCTTAAACTTCTAGTGTGTAAATCATATTTAGGACGAATGTACCTAAAATATGTTTATTTTTAAAATTTAATTTCCTAAGATAGAATTTTTGTAATTATATCAACTTTTACTATGTAAATCATGTTTGAAATCAATGTATATTATTTAGTTTGTAAACTCGTGGGCCCTCACTCCTGATTGTTCATTGGGGTCCAATTGTCTTTTCGAAGAAGTAATAAAAATAAAATAAATATTAATATACGTATTGTCGTGTGTATAAAATCGATGGTTAATTTATTTTCGTTAATTTTTCCTGTTATTACACTGATTATTTTTAATATCCAATGATTTTATAAGTTGATTCATCAAACAATATAATATTATGATATTCTGACGGTATAATTTTCAAAGTTTAAACATTTGCCGCCGGCCAAGATTCACTGGGTAGGTTATAATATTTAGTTTTCAATTTATATTTACCGGTTTGACGACGAAGGACGTGTGATTACAAAATATGTGACCGTGAATTTCAAAGAAAAAAAAAAAAACAAACGTTTCACTGACAATGTTTTTCTGTGTAACTATTCGTCACCAAGGCGTGGACGGACGGGCACTTTAAGGACCTCGCAAAATCTAGTGACGTAACTCAATTATTAACACGACACGCATCAGTATTCGTAATAATGTAAAAAAAATAAAATATAAATTAACCCAGTGATGACGAGTGAATACAACTAATTCTTGATGATCTCAGAACATTGCCAAACGGCTGCATAACAAATCGGTTGTTCGATTTCCACACTACCTGGCACGGGCTCCCGCATAATATCGCATAAACGTTATCGATAATAATATAATACGGTACGGAAGGTTTGAATAATTATTACAGCTGACGGAAAAATAATATGATAAACATAGTAAACACTAATGGACGTCCGTTGCGAATCGTCACGTCGTCGAATGTATGCGCGTCGGTACTGTGCTCGGAGGAGAATTTTTATTTTTCCACGCACTACTCGAGTCCCTCGTGAAACAGGACACAATCGTTATTCGACATTTCGAAAAAATATTTCAAAAAAATCCCCCGAAGCAGTGCAAAGTAATTCACGTGATGTCTGTGCACACTAATGCTATCTGAGGAATTAATGTATGCCGACAAATATTATATTATGGAAAATCAAAATCGTGGAAACTAAATGAAAAGAAAATTAGTTGTTTAAGAAGTTTCGATGCTTTTCGACTTGAATTTCGACACCATTTAAAAATACCTTTGACGATTTATTCACAAAAAAAGGGTCTTTTAACTCAAAATATATCATAACAAAATAAAAAATGTTTCCAAAATTGTCATAATTACTCAAATGATTTATTTATTATTGTTTATACCCATGAAAAATTTTAATTCAACTCGAAAATAATATATTATAATCGAATTAAGAGTTATATCTTTCTTAGTTTAAATCAATTATTATAAAAATAATATACATACACATACATAATATTAAATGTATTCTATTTATATTGATATTGTCAAGGTGAAGTAATAACTAGGCCTTAAAGAGAGAAAAAAATGCAATTCAACAAATCCAATTGTTCTTAACAATTATTTAAGGTCGATCATGTGAAGGCGTAACAATATGCCATATAAGAATACACTACCGATGAAAAAATCGATTATACTCGACACAAGTGTAATACCTACGTGCTCGATTTTCGTTTCAATCTCTGTTTGTTTGCGTTCGCGAATTAATAGCGTTTTCTAGGGCTGCCCTTACAAGCATAAGGAAGACGACAAAATTCCCGTTGCATGTGTCAATGAATCGATTGCTGTTTTTTCCGGTCCTCGTAAACGTGCGTTTCCCGAGTACTTAGATGTACTTTAGATAGTTTAACACACTGAAGAATCTCTTAAATATCCATGCTCGTTGTTTGCACAATTGAAAATTTACATAATCTTATGAAATAAAAAAGCAGGACTTAGCTCCATGGGCCATATTCTTCACTTCTCGATTGAGACTTAGTGTATAAGTTAAATTTCAAAGAAACGATAAATTATTTCTTCGGTAAAAAGATTCTAAAATTGGAATTTTTGTTACGGCGGATAGTAACGTTAAAAAAAATATATGTTTAAAATAAATAAATTTATTGACTTTTTTGTTGCCATGGTCACCTAACCTAACTCAGACCATATTTAATTAATATTATTGTTATTGGCATAATACGATTCGTATTCTTTATTACTCTGTTCAGAAATTAAAATGGTTAATTTTATCAACGAGAATACGTTTTCATAAGATTTATTTCTGAAATTATCGTTTTTTGAATTCATAATCAATCGAGTGGTTTTAAAAACGTATAGGAGAAAATTGAAATATTTTTTTAATACAATATTTTGTATATGTTACTAGATAAATTATCAAAAAGCAATGATTATCAAATAGTTTAAAAAAAAAAAAAAAAAAAATATGGAATGTAAACGATTTATGGGAACGAATAGTTGTATGCTCAAATCCCAAAATATTCAAAATCAATTTAAACTGAAATCAATGAGCTACTAGTGACGAAAAATACTTTTTCTTCTACAAAACAAAAAAAAAAATACTAGTGAATTCGATGAATTCACAATATCGACTCTCAAATGAAATAAAGTATAATATTATGATAAACAACACTCATGAAAATAGAAACGGGTTTACGGGTTTTGATGGAGGAAAAAAATAATTTATAAAAATTCGGTGCAAAATTAAAGTCGAAAAATATAATAAGTCAAAAGATAATTTTATAACATGCTAACGTTAAATAATTATGACAAATGCCCAAACCCGAATGTGTGACTCGGTATTTACACGCATCGTGAATCGTCTGAGTAGACTGTGTTTCAAAATTAAACTAGACGGTTGACGTGTATATTATACACTGCAGTCTAATATTGCAATCAGTGGAACTAAATCGACTAAAACCGAAAAGGCGCTTACAGGTTTTTTTTTATCCTTGTTTTAAAGGCTTTGATCAATTTATCAAAGTTACGAGGTGAGATAATATAAATGAACATTTTTAATTCATCCGGAAGTGCTCACTCGTTTCAACGATATCGACTTAAATAACGGTAAAAATTAACGCAAACCTGATTATCGTGAAATATCTTCTGGAATAACAGTCCTCTAAATATACATATCATTAATTATTAACGATTAAGGTTAGTTTCTGATCAGTTGACAAAATAACTGAGTTTGCGTCATTGTCCATAATAAATGAATAAGTTCGTATTTATTAGCTAATAACACACCCAAAAAGTACAATTGTAACCGAACATATTGGACTAACATACTTTCCCTCGTCCTGGTATATCACCCATAGATCTAGATGTGACAGTGAAAATATGTATCGATAAAAATTCACAGATTGAACGTCTTTGACTTGTAAAAAAAAAAAAAAAAAAAAAAAGGAGATTCGAAAGAAGATATTATAATGATAGTCCCGTCTGGCTTCGACCCGACACTGGTCACATCCAAATCTCTTATAGTATACGTCAGTGGTTCGTTTAACTCAATTTCGCGAATTTTCAACCACCGCGGATAACTCCTTGATTTCAATGATAATTTATTGATGAATAACTATACGATATGAGCAGCAGAAAAAATATTAAGGAAACTATTAAAATCAATACTGTCGACGACACCAGGCTTATTGTGAAAAAAAAATGGGCAGATTTCAATCAATTATCCACAGATTTAAATATCTACTGAATTATAATTCAACTTACACGCGAGTGATTCTTTTGCTTGTTATCAGATATTTGGAATGAAGTCTATTTGCTTAAGCCGCATATTATCACGATTTATGTTCTGACAATTTTTTGTTCGCTATTCACGGCCAACAGCAAAGAGATTTGGTTATCTCATTGGCCAAGCTCAGGAGTTATATATAAAATAACCTGAAAATCTGAGTTGAAATCAATATGAATTAAATTTGCACTCGCTTCGCCTGTTTACTCTTCAATATAATTATTTGAATAAATATTATTTTTATGAATAATTAAAAACAATAATAATTATTATGATGATAATTTATATAAAAATCTTTGGCATCGCGGATTAGTTACACCGTTTGGGAACCACTGACGTAAGCGATGTTGTACACGACGACCGAATAATTTACGTACTATTGTGAAGGCGTTTGAAGTTTTCGCCGACTACGACGATTGTCGATAATAAATCGTACTGTCGACGAGCGCGCGGAATTAATTTCGTCGGCCTGACCGGCGGACCCGACGGACTCGAGAGTGATGGTGACATATTTATGCGGTAGGTACTTTACGTGACGTCGTCGTGGACGGCGAAGAAAGTATATTTGATTTCGGTTATTTATCGTGACCAAAAAGCGGACCTACGTTTTACAATATCGATTTTGTAAAATACGAGTGTTTTGAATTTGATCTTAAATCAGGAGTGTGTATTTTGAAATCGATTTCATCCTCGTCGTCAGTGAATACTTGTATCGACTATTACTTTTGAGTGACGGCTACGTGTTTACCAAAGAGATTACGATTGCGATCTCAGTCCATATAGTGAAATTTTATTTTATAGTCTAAGTGGAGCGAAGAAACTAGTGTGTTGCTATGATATTTATTTTTTATTTTATTTTTTGTACAAACAGTTTTTCGTATGGAAAAAATGGTCTAAAAATTTCAATCGACAAATTTTGAAATCACAATTCCCTTCTAGATGGTACTTTTGAAATATTTTCATGAAATTCTTAATAGTTTTCATAAAGTTTGAGAAAACAACTCAAACAAATTACATTTTTGAATTCAAATTTGATAAAAATTTAAATAAAAATATGCAATAATATGAGAAATATTTGATCGCTAAAAAATATTGAAAATGTGAAAAAAAAATTTTTGAAAATTTTGAAAATTTTTTTAGAACACTTTTTCCCCCATCAATTTTTTTTTTTTTGTTTTGTTCTCAGTCAATAGTGGGATATAAAGCTGGCCGACAGCTAGATATTTATTTATTTCAAGTAAAATCGCCTTATTTTAAACCGAAGCTCTACTCAGAATCGTTATATGAATTTTACACTTTCGTTTGTGTTTAATCAGTACTTACACGTACAGAGTGATTAAAACACCTTTTAAAAATATTTTTTTAGCTTTATCACTGTGTTCACGTGCCTTAAGACGACTCTCGATTCCTTCGTGAAGCGGCACATACGAGTTCGTTCGGGGATGCTACAGTCAAGCGGTAATTATTATTATTATTGCTGTAAATGCGACAGAACTGCATCGCTGAGCATTGCGTGTGGCATGTTTTTACAATGAATACCATTGTTCAAACACAATACAATAATGGTGTAATAATAATAATAATGTTATGCACGCAGGATCGTAAACATATCGTTCGGAAACACACGTAACGCGACAAGATACGTATTATGAATTAAGTGTAGTGTCTGTGTAGTGTGCAAGAGTCTTCACGGATAGTTTTTGAAAATAAAAAGTTATATTTATTCTATTTAGATATAAAAATTTAGTGCCCTAAAAAATGGTAAAAGAACTTCTAAAAAAATTCAAAAGTGACATAAAAATAAAATAAAATAACGCACTAAAAAAAAAAAAAAAAAAAATGCCTTTAGCCTTTGCCTTAATGCCTTTTGATAATGTCATTAACAATACTCACATATTGTAAAAAATGTAACATTTTTTTTACAGGTGAAAACTGCTTAATTAGTTTAATGATTATATTATTCATTTCAAATTCGTAGAATATTTATTTTCTTTGACTTACATATATATATATATATATATATACTATTCATGCAAATTTGATAAGTTAAAATGTATTTATAACACCTACAGTAAAAAATTATATAATAACGCAGGACAGAAATTATTTTTCAAACTAGTTTTTGTAAACATTTTACAAACTGAAACTTTTATTGGAACATATGGAACCTATACTTCTTATTTGAACCTGAACCTAATAATTACTTAAAATCAAAATATTAAAAAGCAAAAACAAATGTATGGTAAAGATCAAAACTTTTCTATTGCTCATCATGATAAAGCCACTATGTATAAATTTAAAATTAAATTAATAAGATTGTCTACAATCTATTTCGAAGTTTTTCCCTGTAATCGTATTGTTTAAAATTTCTATAACTGGAACGAAAACAATACTCAACTATTCTAGAACCGAATGAATAAAAAAAAGTGTGTACTTCGCTCGTCGGGGTGTTCTTCGTACATCGGGTGGGATTCTCTTGACGGGTGTATTGCATTTTAAAGAAACGATAAATCATTTCTTCAATAAAACGATTCTGAACGAAGAAAGTTAATAATATAAAAATTAAATGATAAAAAAAATGTTAGAAAATTTCCAAATTTTTTTTATACATTTCCAAAAATTTTTTGCGCCAAAATCTTTCTTATATTATTTTCCATCTATGTTTAAATTTTCATATCGCTCGGATCAAAAAATGATAGTTTCCGTGTCGTTTTTGTCAAATTTTGGGTAGTTTTTTCAAAAAAAAAAATAAATAAATAAATAAAAAATAAAGAATTGAGAATGACCTCTCTAAAATACCATCTAGAGGCAAATCCGGTTTCAAAAAAAAAAAAAAAAACAACGAAAAGTTGTACTCAGAAAAAAAAATAAACATCATTGTAAAAACACTAGCTACTTCACTTCGTTCAGAATCTAAAAAAAAAAAAAGGAAATCTGTGATAAAATTATAATATTATTTATGTTCTATCGTAAACGCATACTTTAACTCCGCGTACGTGTGCCAATAATTGAAAACACCACATTATAATAATTGTAAACTTTTCTTGTATATCATGGTGTTAGGCCACTTCGAGGTAGGAAAATAGCGTTTTTTCAGCCGTCGTGAAATGTATTATTATTATTATAGGACATCCGTGGCGCTTACATCACATCAAAGGAAACGATATTACGATCGAATTTAAAAGTCTGGACGGCAACACGATCTCGCCTCCGATTTTATTGCTTCGTTTAAAATCTGATATATTTGACGGTTTTATGACGTTTTTTCAAGTGGTGTCATTGTGCTCTCAAGTCCCAAAAGCGTGTTCCAGCACTCCCGAACCGCGTTGTTTAGATAACAATAATAATATATGGTCTGTATTTTATTATTATTATTATTTATCGATTCGTTTGTAACGTAAACAATAATAATTATTACGTTGTACACACGCAATACATTAACGATACTCCGTTTTATCGTGATGATATTAATATTATTGTAATGAGTTATTGTTATTATCAGACACCGAAAACGGCGACTGACCGACCGGTTTTGACGAGACGCGTATGAATATAATTATTATAATCGCATATGGAACGGATCGACGAGCGAGAATGACAAAAACGAAACAATAATATAATAATAATTATTATTACTGAGCCGAGATCTCGAGACAGCGATGGTGACGAAAAATTCACCGGGAATGAAAGACATGGGATCGATCCTTGCCTTAGTAACAAAATCATCGACGGGTTTAGAAATCATTCCAAAATTGGGCGGTAATCCCTTTAGACCAGCGGTTCCCAAACTTTTTGTCCCGCGGTGCCCTTTTTTGGATCAAATTCATTCACAGTGTCCCTTGCCCCCCAAAAAGATTTTTTTTTTAAAGTTGAAAATGAAGGTCATCGACCTATTTATAGTAAGTACATTTTCGTTTAAACGCAAATAATGTAATTAATGACTAATTGTACGTAGTTGCTTAACAATGTCAGGTTTTATTATGGATAATTAGAGTAGGAGGTTAGGTTCAGCACTGAGGCGGTTGCAGTATTTAGTGCCTAGAAGCAGTGTAAGCTGAAAATTCCGACTCACATAAATATATTTTGACGGAGGCTGACATTAGTGATTTTGCCTAAACCTTATTATTTTTCAAATTTAACCGTAATTCTACGTACGAATTGCTGTTGAACGATCGGGTTTGAAGTTAACTAGTTCAAATATTTATAATCAGCTGTAAGGGTTTTCCACTGTTTAAGAGGGGATACCATTCATATTATTTTAACAACACCTATTAAACTGAGGAGGGGGGGACAAAAAATAATCGCATTAAATTGTAAATATATATTTTTTTTTTGAGTCACGGTGCCCTTGAAAAGAGCTTGCGGTGCGCTTAGGGCACCGCGGTGCACAGTTTGGGAACCACTGCTTTAGACTGTCGCTTGGTCAAAAAAATACAGTCCAATACATTTATATTTTACAAATGAACACCTATTTTTTTCGTATAACATTTATTTTATGACGTAATTGTCTTATGAATAAGAAGGTAATTAAAGGATTATAAACCACCAAGTTCTACCAATGGACCAAATATATCAATTATATTGGCCGTTAGCGAACAATATCTCGATTTTTTTTCCATTCGTATTTGATTTAGGCTATGTTCACAGACATACTTTACTGAAAGAAGTGTAATAGTATCAAAAATATCACAATTTTTAACCTTAGTGGAAATTTAAAACGTAAGGGTCGAAGTTAAGGAATAATTATAAATTGAATTGCACTTCCATCACTACCAATTATTTTTTAAAGTTTATCGAGGAAATTGAGCAATAAATAAGTGTTATAATATTTATTAGTTGTAAAGTACATGAGTATTTAAACACTTGTATACATTTAGAATGCTGCAATCGAAATTTAATTACTTTTATATAAATACCGTAAAAATTTACGTATCTAAGTAGATATTTTTGTGAGATTTGGTGTTAAAAATGATTCCTGTAATTGATAGATAACTCATCAAAATACAAACTTATTCCCATATTACAGATTAAAGATTGTATTATTCCTATACTGGTACTTCGTATTTGTATATCGGACAACGATGCAAGGCTAGAGATAGCCTCTAAACAGCCTCTAATTGTTATTTGTAGACAGCAGACGAATATGCAACAAAAACTAAGTAGATACTACTAATAGTTGGTAAACTACTCAGACTATATTTTTTAAAACACGGACATACTTCGCACCATGGGTATTATTCGTTCTTCGGGTAGTGTACCTTTGGAGCGTGTCTTGAATTTTAATAAAATGGTATAGTATTCATTCGATAGAAATGATCTGAGTTGAGTTTTACATTATGGTTCGTTTTCATCGAAAAATACCAAAATATAAATGTCTACGTTATCAGGTATGATTATACCACAACGGTGCAACCGTATACCATTGCGGTCACTGGTGTTCTTGTCAAACTCTCTCGAGATGATTCGTGCCGTATCCACGCACGTGTATTATTATCTTCTACTATTCTCGTACGATCTCGCACACGCCCGCAACACGACTACCAATAATAATAATGTATATTTCAGTACCGAGAATTTTTATCCCGACTTAACTCCCAGAGATTCCGTGCGACATGATTTATTATTTGCTGCACGTTGCGCGCGCAGGTCGTTGCAATAAAAAATATTTATCACGCTACACAACGCTATTATTATTGTTATTATTATACGTCGCGTTTCAAACGTACGCTGTTATCATATTATTATTATAATATCGCCACGTCGGCTTATGCTCGAGCCATAACTCTTACTCTACACCAGTGGTTCTCAACGGAGGCGATACCGCCCCCCAAAGTGGGCGGTTCTGATGGGCAATAAATATGTTATGGGGGGGGGGAGGTGAGCAATCTTCAACAAATTTAAGAATTGATTGAACATTCAACTAATGAGGTATGAAAAGCCAGCCCAGCTTCATGAATACCAATTTTATACACATATATTTTCTATTAAGTTTTCAGTTATACTCTTTTCAAATATAGTACTACATTTTAATTTGTTATTATTATTATTATTATTATTATTTTATTTATTTTTTTAAGCGGGGCGTTGAAAGATATTTTGCTCTTTAGGGGGGCGGTAACTTTAAGAAGGTTGAGAATCACTGCTCTACTACACTAGGGTCGAGTCCAACAGTCGGTATAACACGAACGTACTACCATACTCATTACGGTAACAATTGACGTGCACGAACAGTCGCGATTTCGCGTAGGTACTCGGGTTTCCGGGAACAACTGTTTGCAGATGATAAATAAATATTGTAGGTAAGTATCAAATGGTGGAGGGGGGGGAAGGGGGATAAATCGCAAAACTATCGCGTTACACGCATATAATGACGTTTTCTACGCTTTTTTTTCCAAACCTTATCGTTTGCCAGATACGCCGAACGCGATAATACACAAACTATGCGCGAATGAACTCGTACGGCGTGGAAATACAAAAGTGCAAAAATGTTATTCCGAGTGAATGTGTCATATAACACGCTATCGTTTACCTGATACGCGTCACGCAACGATAAAACCGACTGTTGAACCATTTAACCGCGTTTTTCCCCTTTGCTCGTCAGATTCTCGTTTCGATTGAGAAAAGTCGTACTTTCACGGAGGGGAAAAAATCCAGTTTCGTGACAATTCTAACTTTAAACGCTCATAAATAGCTAAATTGACTTGCGATTTATGATATTTTCTTTGGTAAACTCGGCGATGTATTGAGTTTGTGTTGAAGTAATCATGAATTAAAAATTTGATTTAAAAAAAAACATCGAAAAATCGAGATATTACGCAATAGTTTCAAAATTCTATATTTTGCCTGAATTGGTCGAATTATTGCGAAAATTTAATGAAGTCTGAAAAATGAAACAGTATTTTTTTTAATGTTGCGATTATATACCTTAACTTGATTCCACCAATGAATATAGTTAACAAGCATTTTTTACTGTTTTAACTCAAAATTTTGATGAGTTCATAATGATCATCACGCATGAAAAAACTGTGGGGAGTATTTTGAAAAATTACCTCTTTGTAAAAGATCAAATTAGACGACATTTCTGATCTTTTAAGTTGCCGAGTAAAAAACATTAGAACGTATTTTACTGTTCAAAATAGTAATTTTATGTACAATAAAAAAATGTACATTTTCATAACCAATAGATTTAAAATACAAAAGGTACCACACAACAATCGGTACACTGGACTTTAAATGTGAATAGTTCTAAAAGAATATTTAGTCAAAATTAATGGATGCAATTAAAAAATTAAAACTGAATCCCTAAAAATTCATGCGCATTAAAAGTATTAAAAAATATTTAATTTCATAAAAATATAATTTATCAAGACAGTTTCAAAAAGCCGGATATTGTGTACCAATAATACCATGGATATTAATTATAACATGTTTATACCCTTTGCTAAAACAATGTATATATATATATATTAAGATGTATATGAATGCTCCTTGATATCGGCTACTCAAATAATTTTGTCTAATATCTAGATAAGTAATTCGTCTATGTTAGATAGGTAATTCTTTAAGACAATAATTTCGATTATCAGAAGAAAAAAATGGCTTATCTAGATAATCTTAACACTAGATGCGAACACAGTGCGTGCGAGTTTTTTGTTTCTGTTCTACGGAATTACCGTTCAAATTATGTAAAATCGTAAAACTCAAAAATATCAAAAAAAAATATTATTATATGCTATGGGGTATGGGGGTTGGCAGGGTGTCGTGAGAGGGTCGAATGAAGGAAGTCGTCTCAGCTTCTCGACGAACTCGGCTGCCTAACCGAAAGGAAGGCGACACGGGAGAGCCCGCGTTTTATGGCGCTAATACGCTTTACGATTTCGTCGAGATAAAATCGCGTGGGCGTGTAACGCGATGAACGCGTTATTTAAACGCGTTTTTAACAATTCCCGCAGTCGACGTATCCCGGAGTTCCGATGTTTACAGTCGCGTACGTGCGGGTTAAAAATACGAGACGAAAGAAATCTTTTAACGTCTTCCCCTCGCCGGGTATTTTGTTGTCATTCCGTCTTGGAAAATTTAACCGTACGGATTTTCTCCGCACAAGTCCACGCGAAAGAAGAACAAAATACTAAATCCTATAAATTATGATTTATTTCCGTCGTGAGTAATTCGGTTGTACGCCGCCGCCGCCACTGCGTGCTGCCACGAGAGAGACCACTGCCAGTCAGGCGATTAATACGTCACGACCGACGACGAGACGACGTGCGACATCGTTATAATAATTGATATTCCGAAGTGCGTATTTACATACAACGAGTGAGGACCGGAGTAGACGACAACTACACGCCACCGCAGTCTTTATGGTAATCTCTCCCGTAACAATCGCAATACGTGCACAATATATATATATATATATATATATACCAGCAGGACCTGATTTAAGGAAGTAGCATTAAGACTAGTGACGTGTAAATTCCCGGGGAATATTTCCAGGAATATTCCTGAGATGGGTAATTTATTGGGAATTTATTATATTGTTCAAAACATGTTTCAATGTTTAATTCAATTTATAACCACTGTGACTGATCCGAATGACAAAATATGTATTTTCACTAAAAATATTGCTGGAGAAAAGCTCTACATTTGGGTAATTAAAAAAAAAAAAAATTAATATTTATTCGATGTAAATCTTATTTAAATGTATACTAGTCGTGAGTGCAAAAATTGCAATTAATTTAAATAATAAAAAAAAATAATTTATAATTATCACTATGCTTAATAAAGAAGAGTAGGTACGAAATAAAGTTGGTATGGTTTTTTTCTTGCCTATTGTCTTAAACTCATATTACCGATACAGTAATAATAGTTTAATTTTATTAATTTTTTTGAAGGAATATTCCCAAGATGTTTGGGAATATTCCGGGAATATTCCTAGTAGCACATCATTAATTAAAATTTTAAATATGAGTAGAAAAAAAAAAGAGTAATGAATATGAATTACTGTTGCAAACTACTGGTAACGCTTTTAATCTATAAAACCTCAACGATTTTTTATTACTTACTAATTCTGTTTTCACAATATTTATAAATTAAACAACTGAAATTATGTGTGTAATGTTTTATAATTATTCTATAATAAGTCCCACGACCATAATATTATATTTTATGTCAAATACTATTATAATGAAATAGAAAACACATTCTGTACCAGTGTACGCTCAATGCTATACACTTTCACAAAATGTAACCGAAATAGCAACACGTCGAAACAAACAATAAATGCTTACAACTTTTTTTTATGAAAATTTAATATGCATTTTAATCAATGTATTGAGAAAATAATGTCAAAAAAAAAAAAAAATTATTATATTTTATATTTAGATTTAATTAGTTTCATATTTGAAAATGTGCACTCACAAAATAATATATAAGTCGTTCCGAACATAGACAACATTTTCAATGCAATATCACATAAAGTGAATGTTTTCCAATATATAGTAAAGATTCTCATATCTGCATTTTACAATTTAGTAATTTGTAAATTTAGATAAATGTTTTTATTTATTTATTATTATTTTAATTTATTGTTTACGTTTTGTTTTTATTTTAAAATTTAATAATACTAAATTTATAATAGTACGTGATAAAAATACTGGCTGTAGGTTGACAGTTTTTCATCCTGATATATACGTTCCTGTAGGGATTATAATATTATATAACATAGGGTAAGGCCTAAAAATACGTGAGTTTAAATTTAATCGAGTAAAGCGCACGTACCTATGTCAAAATGACATCAAAAATACCAAAGGTGAACATTATCTTTAGTGTAATATTTTAAGAGAACATAATATTATAATCTATGTCTATGTTTTATTATATGGTCAAAATTAAATCGAGCTTATATCATTGTGAACATTTTATATCCAAACACACATAGTTGACTTTTTCTACAGCGTTAAACTATTAACTTTTCGAATAAAACTTAAAAATTCGTTTTTATTCTTTCGTGGCATCTAATTAAGTAACTATATACAGTATTAATATCGATATAAATTGAAAACTAATTAATTTGCCGCCGCACATGCTGCAGTTGGTGTGTCGATGGTAGTGTAAATATTTGCTGGTCAATAAGGAATTTTCGATTTTTTTTGTTTTGTAATACAGATTTTTAAATTCTTTTTTATCCATTTATTATTTCATCTTGACCTTCGTAATATTTTTAATAAAAATGTGTTTATTTATTTTGTAGAAAATAAATAAGTATTATATAAATTATAAAAGTCATATAACTAAGACGTGAGTCGTAAGTATATTGTATATTATTACGTTTGATAAAAAAAAAATATATATCTGATCTGACTTGGCGAACAAAAAATGTTTAAAATTAAATTTTGGGCCCTTTTGAAAATCCCAGTGAAACCCGTTGACACGAGGCGTTCTTATAATTATGCATATTATTATATTATCCGAACGTTCATAAATCGCACGGTAAGAAAGAAAAAAAATACTTTTTTCCCGTCTACCGAGCCGTACAACCGTACTACAACGCGAATACGTAATATAGTCCTAGAATAAAAACGTGAAACTCCGCTAGAACGAAACTTTGAGAAATTATGAACCCGTTGCCGTGGCAGATTTCCCGCCATTTCCCATTAAAATTAGCATTTAAATTAAAATCTTTTCGCGTTTACCCTTTTCGTCTCGAGCGCGACGACGTTGCAGTATTATCGACTCCCCTGGTCGTATTTAATGTTGTTTTTACGTCGTCGTTTCTTTTCAAATAAAATTATTATTGTTTTCTACGACTACGAAATTCATTTACACTCGGGCGCCCAGTGATGGCTGGCGGGGGTGAGGCGAGAATGCACGCAGCGACAGGTTTTCGGAAATGGCCGCGGGCCTGCTGGTTAAGTCGGGGGTCCTTATAAAAGTTTTCCTCCTGTCATATTATTCGAATTTTATTTTTTATCTTATTTTTACTCCTCCGCTGAAAACAAATACGAATCTAATTAAGTTCGTTGAGGTTATACTATTTTGATAAATTTTGGTAAAAATTGTCGACGGTTACCTTGGGCCAGACACGTGACCTGCGGGGGGCTGCATGTGGCCCTTGCAACGGTGCATTTAGAATATTTGCGCCCCCCCGGGGTGAAATAATTTTACCGCCCCCTTCCACTAACTTGTTAGTAGTCTTTACAACCTCAGACCTTCCCTCTCCACCCTCAATTAACAAAAAATGTGCCTTTTGCTTATTTCGAATAAAATTTTAAAATGTATATTCTAGGGTTTAACAGTATATAATATTTCAGTGTTTTATTCAATTAAAAAATTATACCAAATAATAAATTTTAGTAAAATAGTAAAAGTTATATTATGTTATGTAAGTTATATATATATATTATGTTAAAATGTCTTAATTTTTCATCCATAGATATAAATAGCCAACGGCATATTCTATGTAATAAAAAAAAAAAATTTGAACGAGTCAGATAAGAAGATAGTCAAATGAATATATTTTTATATAATTAGAGATGAATTTTTTTTTAAGAAACTCTAAAATGTTGGCGCCTCTCAAATCATGGCGCCCGGGGCATTTGCCCCTTTCGACACCCCTTAAATGCGCCACTGGGCCCTTGTCTCTTGTTTATGCAGCCCACAGTCCGAGATTTACTTAAATATTATTTAAAATAAAGAGCAAATAATAAGATCACGACTAAGTTAAAAATAAGTAAGTTCTATGATTTTTGTTAGGTAAAAAAGACTTTTAAGTTCTTTGTGGCCCATATGGTATTGTATTCAAGTATTTTGGCCATTTGATGTTTTGAGATTGATATGTCTACCTTATGCGATGTACTACATTAATATAAGAAACGAATGTTTCAAGAAGGATTCTGGTTTCTGAATTTTCGCTAAGAACCGATTTCAAATTCGGATATTTAGGTTTTGGTTTCAATCCTTGTCTCATGAATACGAGTTAAAATAAAAAAATTGATCCCCATCCCTCCCACGCAAAAAATAAAATTATAGTATTTTTCTGACTGTTACATTGCATTCTTCTCGTACCTACTTCCTCCCCTGACAAACTCGACGTCGGTTTGACGCCACTACCACATTTTTTGATCATCGCAATCAGTGGCGCAACTAGGATTTTTTCAAGGACTTTTTCTACCTATAAATAACTACTATAATTATTAAAAAATATAAAATTATAATCAATGTTTATGGGCACTTTACAAGAGTTCATTAAATAGAAATTTCATATAGCAAAATCTAAGTGTTCGTTTTTCTGAGTTAACATTTTTATAACGTTATTCGTAGCAGATAAATACAATTTAGCGTCGCATATTCGACAATATGAATTTTTAAAGCCTGTTTTATGTTTCACTAAAATTAAAAAGGATTATTCACCATAAATATGTTACAGATAACTTTAAAATAAATTTTCACCTACCTATTGTAGATAGTTTGTAGATCGATAACGATAATTTGATGAGACTTTAAACAAAAATATTTATTGATTTTGAGTAGACATCCTGTTTTTTGGTTTCTTCTATATCGTAATACGTTATTTCCAACTACTCGTATTATGATTTGTAATGGATGCTCTAACTCCTAATGATAACCTAATGTTAAATATTTTATAAAATGGTGAGCAATGTTGAAATATTATGTTTATTTTTAACCATTGCATATGTCTGAATTAATAGACGTTATAATTGTTTAGTTAAAAGGACTTTTTTTTTAAAATTCTTATTGAATAAAATTTCCATAAATATGGTTCAAGGGGGTGTCTAGACACCCAAAAAACTCCCCTTGGTTGCGCCACTGATCGCAATACTATTGTTATACCAATATTATATCTTCGGTATAGGTCATCATGTTACGTCATAATGTTATATTGCACATTGAACGTTGTAGTCATTCATTAGTAAACACTGCATGGTATTTGTATAATATATATATAAGGAACGATATTAAAATTAAGTTATGTCGATGTCGCCCCATAGGGATAAATAAAACGATTCGTGATGCCGCGGAGCAATAATAATAATATTATCCTCATAATCCGCTGTCATCTGTATCATACGATTTTGAGACAGAACGATTTTAATATTTATCAGATCGAAAAAAGTTACACGAATATTTTAAATACAATTTATGAATAAATGAATACATTGGTATAAAAATGAATAATTTAATTCAATTTCAGCTATTGAATAAATAATTATACAAAGTTTAAAAAAAAAATCCGTCCGTGGTTTGAACGATAAACATTGATAAATCGTATTTTGATTTTTATCAGATTAAACACAATATTAGAAAATAAGGTGTTCGCAACATCGTGCGAATCCATTACTAATACAATGAGAAAATAGTTTTAAAATTTTTAAAGTTTGAGTTTGTCATGTCTAATACCGACTGTTGTCACAATTTGATAATTAATTTAATCAATTCGTCATCTTGCCCGATTCGCCAACTTATCCTGGTTTCTCCTACATCTTCCGACAGCTTACGATCGACTGTTTTGGCTTCGACTAGCACGATAAACGGTTACGAAGGTTACGAAGGTATATAATATAACACACACACACACTCACTAGTAGTATGGTATAATAGTATGTTGTACACGAGATACTGATTTCTCTGCAGTTTAACAGCTTCAGCAGTAGCTAGGCATTGAGCCAAAACGAGTTGATTAAATTAATTTTTTTTTTTTTTTCGCTCACAGTATTTTGTACTTAATAGCGGCGCGACGTCTGTTCAATTCCAGAAATATATCGCATGCAAATAAAACGTCGTATTTTAGACGAAGGGCCTAAAATAGTGTACAGTTGCAGTATTAAATGCAAAATGTGCAACTCAATTCTCTAAAACGTGTTTTCAAATAAAACACACAATTATCACTATTTAATTAAATGACAAAATTTACAAAAGGCTTACTACACTATGATATAATTGATTACGTTTTTAAATTAAATTTTCTGCTAACTCGTATTTTTATTAACTTTCTTTATCTTAAATATTAGGATATAATAATCTGTAATATATATATAGACAAAAAAGCCAGACATAGTTCGCACCATGGGTATTCTTCACTCCTCAGCTCGGGTTAGATAATTTTTGTGGGCGTGCGTGTAGAATTTTAAATAATCGATAAATCATTTCTTCAATAAGACTATTCTGAACAAAAGAAGTTATCTAATAATATTATAAAGATTAATAATAGTCGTTATTTTCAACCCACCCACCAAAAGTATCTGACCCGAAAAACGAAGAATATCTCTGGTGTTAAATATGTCTAACTTCCTTGTCTGTGCTTCACTTTACTTTTCATTACTTTACTTTTTTTTTTTATCTAATAACTAAAGAAAAGGGAAAAAATTTAATGATATCAAAAAGTGTTAGAATAAAATACCTTTTTCAAAAAGTTTTCTTGTGCAAAATTATTTCTCGTTTTATTATCTATGTATGTTAAAATTCTCATAAGTTTATATCAAAAAATAATAATTTCTTAACTTTATTATTTATATTCAACTGCTCAGTAGGGAAATTCTTGTATTTCATTTTATATTTAGATGAAATAAATAAAATCATATCAAATATTTTTTCGGGTAATTTGATAATGGTTTCTCAGTTGGCAATTTCCTCCAAGGATCCAATTGTTCAAATAATAAATCTGTAAGTAGAAAATTTTTAAATTAGGCATTCATTTTTTCTATCCTATAACGTTTTATATGAAATCAAAACTTTTTGTACTTACAAACTGATTTAAAAATACTCCAGAATTGTTTCACTATATAATTGTTTAACTTAGTTTATCTCGCACATATCAGTTATGCACACATAATGAAAGGATTAAGGGTTAAGTTATAAAAGGGGTACAAAATGAGGATCCTGACTCTAGAAAGTAAATAAATAATAGTCTCTTCCTTATGGCTAAGCAAACACCAACGAGAGGGTTATACTCGTATAGTATAATTATTTATTCATTTCATCATTATTACTATTATAGCATGAAATCTGATGAATTTGCACGTTTTTATTATACATTTTAAACATTAGCTGGGTAAGACTTAAATTTTAATCTGAGTTTAATGAGTTGGTCGGCTGAATTTGATTTTATTTATATGACACATTTTAGATTCTGAGCGAAGTGAATGATGTTTTTTTTTTTATTATTATTTTTTTTATTTTTATTTTTTTTTCTGTGTACAACTTTTTGTATAGAAATACTTGTCCGAAAGTTTCGATCAATAATTTTTTGAAACCCGATTCGCCTCTAGATTGTACTTTAACGAGGTCATTTTTTGAATTTCTCAATTGTTCAATGTTTTTTTTTGGAAAAAACTACCCAAAATTTGACAAAAACGACTCGAAAACCATCATTTTTTGATCAGAATTTTATGAAAATTTAAACATGGATAAAAAATCCTATAAAAAAGAATTTGGCGTAAGAAAATTTTGAAAATGTGAAAAAAAATTTTGGACATTTTTCGAACATTTTTTTTTTTCTTATATAATTAACTTCCTTAGTTCAGAATCGTTTTACTGAAGAAATGATTTATCATTTCTTTAAAATTTAATACGCTCGTCAAGAGAATACCACCCGTCGTGCGAAGTATACCCATCGTGCGAAGTATGTCCTGCTTTTTTTTTTACAGTATCTATTTCAAAATTTTTGAAAAATACAAAGTACATATTGTTTTTTTTTTTTTTTTATCTTCCCCGCAAAATTCAATAGAGAGAATAATACGAATAAAAATTAAAAACTAAAAGGTTCTTCACATTTCATACAAATACATTTATTAAAGTTATTGGGTTAGGTTGTTTATATAAATTATAGGTAATACACACAATATTCAAAATCAATTAATTTAAAATCATTTTTTATTTTTTATGAATTGCAATTAATTCCAATAAACTAATTGATACTAGTCAACAGTTTAATATTTACTTAATATTGTACGAATTTTTTTTTTTTTTTTTAATTGTATAATATAATATTTTGTTCATATTAAATATTTTATAAACTTGTATTGATTAGATTTACACAAATACTTTATTTTATATTAGAGTTTGCATATTTTTTTAAAAAAAAAACAAGACAAGTGTTTAAATGTACATAAATATTTACACTTTTTCAATGCATAATTTATTTCCAGGAACCAATTAGTATTGTCATAAAAGAAATCCTATGATAATTTGCACATCAACGTAAATGTGTTTTTGCTATTTATCATATTATTTTACTCCGTTACTAACGCTTCACAACCATAATATATTTTTGAGTTTTCACACGGAGCAATAAATTTTGAAATGAAAAAAAAAAAAAAAATTAAAAGTAGGTAGAATGTATATTTTATAGTAGGTCCAAAATTAGACTACATATATATACGAGTACACCGCTTTCGTATTATAAATTGCCGATATTAGGTATTACGTTATTTTTTATATTTGATTTATCATCGTCCATAATATTATGCATATCAAAGGTCACGGTTGATTCGAAATTAACATATTTTAATAATGTGCACACGTATTGCGCGTAGGTGAATACACGATAGTAATGACATCGGTGGCACGCGAGGAAAATAATATAATAACATCGAGTCTCGATATCACAGGAGAACATCGCATTGATCGTTTTAAATTTTAAAAACGAGCGTGTGAGAAAAAAATTGAATTTTTTCCTATAATCGTTCATCTATAGCAGTTGTAATTACACGCAATATTTTTATAAAAAATACATTTTTTTTTTCCCCACTGGATAAAACTCAAAGTCTCTTTGTTAAAAAAAAAAACGTTTAACAACAAAATATATAAAGAAAAAATACTTAACAAATCATTTAGGAATTTGTATCGCAATAAAAGGCTAACACGTGGAGTACTCACGTTATTAAAACCAAAAAAATGACTCTCGTATAATAAGTAAGTATATCATCAGCTGAGAGAGCTCAATCGTTCTTACATATCCCTCGTAAAACATACCTGGTTAGAAAATAAGTAAGCAGTAACTTTTTCTACGAGGCACATTATTTCCAAGCTTCTAAATATTGAATATTGTGACGCATACTTCAAAGTCTTTAAGGAATTGTGAAAAAAAATAATACATTTTATTGCGTTTTTAATGTGTAATATAGTTTTGCAAATGATCCAAATAACAGTTTTAATACCTACTCTAAATCAAATCAATACTACATTGTGATGGTTTTCGCAGTATTTTAAATATAAAATATTTTGAATTTTTTTAATGTATTCAAATATTATTTTACACCATACGAGTTTTTCGTAGAAAGAATGATTTTCGGGAGATAAATTCACGGGTAGCCAAACAGCAAACTCTAATAGAAAAAAAAAAAAAAACATTTTTTTCCGACGGGAAATGACTAGATTGAAATTATTTTTTACCACTTAATATCTATACCATGTTATTGAAATTTAAACGGTGTCATTATTTTATTTTGGCACCGAAACGAAACATTTAATAGAAAAAAAGAAAACGAAGTATAACTGATTGGGCGTTTTGTGTTTCACCTTTACGTTTTGCTATTCATCTCATTTCACATAATATCACCAACGTTTTTACGGCCGGTGAAATTATGAGGGATGAAAAACATACTCGAAACTGTCGCCGAGTACTACACTAATCGTGTATAATAAATACGGAACTATTAGGTTTAATCCTCCTGGGGGGCGGACAGTTGCCGTCGCTATTGGAATTTCTCGGCCGATCGATATGCAATAAAGCTTGTTGAAGGTCTTCGGAAATTTCCGAGTAGGGTTTATCGTTCGGACTTTTCCACGGGCAAAATAAACCACGGGGTGGTCCGACCTTTTCGGACCCGAGAGAACAGCTTTTATGTTTACGAGGGCGCGTGATTATGACGTATTCAAAAAAAGGCTCGTCGTCGGACAGTTTTGACGTACTTTGTTAAATACAACAAGTTATCGTGTATTTCGGTAATTGTAAGTGTTTAGTTTTATGGGTTCTTAAATTGGTTATTAAATCTAATATAGAACCATTCCTGTAAGCTGTTTTTTTCATTTTTCTTATATATATATATATATATTGTTGATGCTTGAAATTTAACTTATTACCTCGTTAATTATTGTCATCAAAAGAATATATAAAATTAGTAACTTAAATATTTTTATGTTACAATGAGTGTCGAAAAAATAAATGGTCGAAATTGTAATAAGTTTTTTTTTTTAATTTTTATTAAATATTCTTAAAAAAAAAAAAAAAAATGTACAAATAATCAGATACATAATCATTATATTTACTAAACACTATTTACTTTCTCCAGAACTGAAAATTATTTATAAAACATGTTTATAACAGTTTAACTCCAATATTAAGAATACCTAATTAATTTTAAAAAAACCTACAACCTATACAATCCCTTTAAATTTTATAAATACAGTGTCCTATTTGAAAATATTTTGCAATAAAAGAATAGTTCAAAATTAGAGGTCACTCATTCGTTAAGAAAATCAATTGTACAGTTTAGGTTAACTTAGTTATTACTCATAACTTTACCGAGCTTGGGTAATAATCGAGTCCCATACTCATTGTTATTAGATAAATAAATTCTCCGATATTCAAAAAGTTAAAGGCAATCTGAATGTTTGTTTTAAAAAGATCATAAGCAGTGTTCTTGAAGTGCCCGTCTCTCGAGAGGAATGATTCCTGGAATTATTGATTCCGTTTTCACGAATAAACGAGCGAATTCTATTAATTTTCCAAGAAATGTGAAAGCGAATATTAAGTCTCTATTTTTAGTACTCGGATGGCGAAATTGTAATGTTTTTTTCTCCTCATAAATGTTTTTCTATCGCAGAATATTGTTCTCGAGATTTGTTTTTAAACAGACAGTATAAAATTACATTTTATAAACAAACACTTTTGAAATATTGGGATTGTATGTATAAATTAAACAATATTTTAGAGATTTGATCAAATTGAATAAAGTTTCGGTTTCATATCATAATTTTGTATTTTGTACTTTTTTATGTGAATTATCGCATTTTTGGGAAGTGAAATTTGGAATTTTTTTCTCGTCCTGTACTCTATACATCTTACACTTCATAACCGTTGCAAGTACTGTTCAATTATCGAGTAAATGCATTTATATATGTATCGCATAAAATATTCGAGAAATATTTGAAACATCATTGCATTGTACATAAAATAAAAACGCTATTTGAATATATTGATTGTTAAATATTTTCGATTTCCAAAGTTTAAAGATCGCGTACGGAACCAAGTACCTCGGGAATGAGGAAAATAACGAGTTTCTTTTCGTATTGAAGAAAAAAAGGAACCGATAACGAGTTGTATTATAAAAACGAACGATTGACACTGGTTGTAAGTGAACTGATTCAGATTCACAACATGAATTATCAGTAATACCTATATACTCACCATACACAAGACAATTCTAGAAAAATGCATTTTAATAAGTTCAGCTGCAATACGAAATATTAATAATGCATTTTAACTTTGACGGCAACGTGCCACGTGGGGTTTAAAACGCTTACGATGTGGCTAGTCAACATCGCCAAATAGGGTTTTCAGGCCGTACACGTAATATTTATTTATTTTTTCACCACGTAGGGTCTTTATTAACTCCATATTGAATTATATATGATTATCTGGGAGTTGACAGTAGCTCATAGCCTGTAGGACAAGTTATAACATAATAGTTTATTGAAATCTTATAAAAAAAATTAACTTTTATGCTCAAATTAATATTTAACTTTTAAGTGGAAAATAACATTCATAAAAGACGTAAAAGTCGTAAACCTATAAAAATATAAAAAGTATGTCCGGAATTCAATTAATTTTTATTTTTGTTTTTTTTTTTTTTTTCAATTTTGTTTCTATCAGTTCTTATACGAAATTAGGATTGAGCATAGTATGTTTAAAATTGTATCAGTCAATCAATTTAAGTTATTACTGAAATTCGGTGAGTTTTTGACATTGGTGCAAACTGAAAAGTAACCAAACAGTGTATCTAACTTTGTACCAGGTAAAATAATAATAATATTAATAACATTTAAGTTAATTTTTTAATAAATATAATTTAAAGCTACACAAAATCAGTCATAGTTATAATTTCTAAAAATTCTGAAGAGTTTTTAAAATTCAATTATAATTAAAAATGGCAGTACCTATATATGTATATTAAGTTCAAATAACAAGCAATTTCGCTTGACATAACCCCATATTTGGTACTATGTTATTCAATAATTATTATGATTTCTTCGATAGTTTACAGTTTATAATTCAGTTAATTAATACATAGAGTCATAAATAATATTGATGTTTAGGTTATTTTCAGAGAAATAGACTTTTCAAATGCACAAATTAAATATATACCTTACAAAATTGTAGGAGATATGGTGAACTTGTAGGAAATAATTTTACTAAAACAATATAATATTAAGATAAAACTTATTTTTGAAAATTAAATATGGAGGTATATTTATTGATTCTCGGAGTAATGTTAATTGGACTAGGATACTCATACGGTTTTGGGGCTTAAAATTTGTCTACAACCGATGCTTTTGGTAAGACGGTCGATAAATCGATCCAATATTCGGTACCTACATTTATTTCAGTACATACGGGTTCTTTGAGGTGTGATCGAGAAGAGCGGAGAAGAAAGGTTGAAAATAGACGAGAAATTCACCCACGCCGCACCCTATTTCACCGGTCTACAATAAGTTTCCTGAGGTCTTCTTTACGGTTACTGAAATAAAGTGTCTGCCCGACGTTTCGATTTAAATCAATCGCAAAGGTCGTTCATCGTATCGATTCAATCGCGTTTTACATTGACGAAGACGGTACATGCTTAAAAATATCGGAAGGGATGCGGATCACCCTAAATGTAACGTCAGTGCACTCGTTCAAATAAATATATTAATTTATAAATAAAGCGATCAAATTTCTGTGACAATAAATTAGTCAAATACAAATTTCCAGTGAGTAAAACACGTGGCATTAAATAACAAAAAAATATAACGAAATAACTTATTAATTTCCGAAAGACTTTCAGAATGAAAATTAACTAGATTGTATGATTATAATTCAATGGTATATTTCTCATCAATGAAAAACTTATAGGGTTTTCTTTTTTAGAAAACTATTATGATTTATTCTTCTAATTTTTTTATGATTTATTTTTTTTTAAATTTTGACCGCAACTAGTTTACTCCTATTCGTCATCGCCAAAGAGGGGATTTCACTCGAAATGTTAACGTGGTATTACCATATTATATGTATGTACTCGTACCGTTAGTTGTTCGAAACTGCAACTAATTAAAACGTAATGCGACTAGTGACGTCATTTTGTAGAGGGGTTGTTCCGTCACTTGTTGCCTACTGACCGGTTAGATTGATAACCGTTTTATATTTTCATTTGTTTGGTCTTATCTGAGGTAATGATAAGGCCAGAGGAACGGTACAGAATAAGCACCAAGACACGTGCCCCTTAGAATTAAATAAAAACTCTTTTTTAAATTTATTACGTTTGTAGAAATTACCTAATTTATTATCTTGACGTTTTTTAAATTTAGATGCATGTAAAAATGAGGAGAATAAAAAAAATGTTAAATCTTTATTTTTCCATATTTTAACAATAATTGTATTATGGACTCAATTTACCAGATTTTTTTGTCATGATTCCACGGATCTCCTTTTCGAAATTATTGGTCTAGATCTTCTAAATCGGAAATTTGATTTGTTTAAGTTGTGTATTTGTTTTCATTACAATTAGCCGACAAAATAATACTCTTTGCATTGTAGCTTATACGTATGTTATCGTCTTATTTAAGTTTCGAAAATCGGTGTGAACTAAGAAGCAGTAGTTTAAATTATTTTCTCGGCCTCTACACTGAAATTCTCTACTGATACGATTTCTTCCTTATAAATTATATTTTGTAATACTATAATGCACAATGTAATTGGAACAAGGATTGATAGGAGCGAGATCTCAAGGGACACCTGTTCTCATTATGCCACTACATATAGGATTTCGTTTCTCAGTGGTACATAATATCATGTTTTTACATAATGCAGTACATACTTTTACAAAATATCACGCTAAAGAACGCTTCTAGAGATATTCAGAGGTCAGAATAATATATTTTACTCACCGATCCGGGACGTTCAAAGTATAAATCCGTAATTTTCGACTCCGTAACTTCATTATTCAGTATGCAGATTTTATTATCCTGTGAACGACCTATTGTAACGCACATTTTCCTAGTCGTTTGGTCCTTTTTTCTACGTATAATATTTACAAATAATTTGCTCAAAAAAAAAATAAAAATAATAATAATAATAATATATTTTCCACATTTTAAGAATAAAAACTCTGATGCCCGGAGCTACGATCGGTCTGGTCAGAGGTAGAAAAAAAAATCACTTAATAATCCATCGAGTTTTATACTCGTGTTTCCATCGATATTATAATGTTTGTAAATTTGAAAATCAAAGGAATTGTTGTGTCGTTTTTCTTTTGCCAAAAGGCTATTCCCCACTCCACGCGTTACGTCCCCGATAGCAAAAACGTATAGGCGATGTAAACGTCACGTTCAGAACTTTGTTCGATAATCCCCACTGTGTTTTCCATTTATATTATATTTTTAAGTACATCAAATGCCGATAACGTTCGGTAAAAATTACAAAACGGGAAAATCTCGAGTTTGATCATACAATCGGTTTGATTACCAACTAATCAAATTTTATAATTTTGAAATGGAGTCACGTACACCTCACCCCACTATACCCTCGTGTACAACAGTAATTCACTGCAAAACAAATAACGGTTTCGATATCGTTTGTTTTATGCATTTTGATTGAGTACGCTTCGAGGAATCGCTATGATAATGATCATTGCTCAAGATTTAAGCATTAGCATAATAATTATTCGAAAAGAATATTATGTTAAATAGTGTAAATACACCTCGATACATTTGTTTCGTGGTGGTGTTTATAAAATTATGGAATTATTATTATTATTATTATTATTAATTTTTAATAACACTTAAAATTCTTGGTATAACAAAATGAATATATTTCATTTCACCTTACACGTTTAAATGCAGGCCTTGAATTTTTTTTTTACGTTGTAGGTAACTCGATTTTTTATAAGTTTTAAGTTTGTAGTTTTTCACTTGAAACAACTATTATTTTCCAGATTATAACCTAACAAAACTTTGAATTTAAATTACACTCAATATTTTTTTTATTAGCTTAAATAACTAAAAAAAAAATACAAATTAATTTTCTTTATTATTTCATATCTTCAACAAGTTATTTAAACATGTCAATATTGAAAATGTATACAAATTTCAATAATACGATGAATTATTTTTTCAACAAAACGGTTCTAAGCGAAACAACATTTTATTTAAGAAAATTTTTCTTGAAAATTATAAAGTTAGTTAAGACAATAAAAAAAATTAATTATCTTCTCGACAAGTTTTTTATTTCATTATTAACTGAGAAAAGAAAAAAAAAATAGAGAAAAATTTCCAGTTTTTTTTTTTTTTTATATTTTCAATATATTCTTTCTCCAAAATATTTCTCAAATTGGTCTATCTAGATTAAAATTTCCATAGAGTTTGGATTACAAAAAAAAAAAAAAAAAAAAAAAAAAAAAAAAAAAAAAAATAACGGTTT
>JAIPRM010002094.1:0-32577 GCA_025469315.1 Stegophylla sp. TES_Ste_2020 | reverse complement strand
AATTTGATAGTCCGTTCAGCGGTTTTTTGAATCTTATTGTTGCAACTTTTGGTTTTCAATGTTGGTATCACTACAATTCGATTTTGAAAATTTTCTTATCAGCCAGGGGAAGTACTATATACCGCTGTCAATATTACTCTATGCGTTAGCCGCTCGGTCATGTTTTATGATAACGAATCGAAATCGATGACCAATAGAAACGCAGATAATGTGGCGCGGTAAAACCATTTTATACATTTGAATAACGGGAAACGGGGTCGACGTTTACGGCACACCGAGGTTATTTATTTAGCGTTTATTCATATTAGTTTAAAATTTATTTCAAACGCTCGAGGAGATACCGTGAATACACTCGTGCGCCGTGCGCGCTGCGTAAACATTTAGTTGTTTTTTTATTCTACTCCTACGCTCAAAGAGTTAAATTGAAATTTCACGGACACAGCACGACTGCGCGTTCGGTCGTGCTTTTGAAACGCATTAATTATGCCGTTTAACGTGTACCCATCACCACTGCTCTTCCTCCAACCAGAAAAAAAAAAAAAATATTATACTGTTAATAATTTGAGCGTTTAGTCTTTATCGTGTTGGACTTTAAATAAACCAGTGAAACGATAATGAGTACATAATTACCTAACTATACAGAACAATAATAATTAGTTTTATAATGAGTAGGTATATTTAATAATTTAATAATCCACGACGATTTAATTATTAGTGAGAAGAATGCTGAATTTCGAAGTGTTATGAAATTTGGAGCTCTGATCACTAAAAATTCACTCAACTGGTTTTAACAATAATATAATATTTTAACCTGACCCACATATGGGTAAGCGTGTCTGATATTTTCACCATAAAAACAGTATATTACGTATGTTATGAAATAATAACAAAAATAAATCTGTGTTTTTTTTTTTTTTTATTAACAGTCATTCATGCCATACTTTTAACTCTACGACGTATTTTATTAAGCCAACCTTTGAGAATATTCGATCTCAGTTAAAAAAAACGTGTGAGAAATTTACTGGTTACAAAAATGTCAAACGGATTAAGAATAAACGTTTTGGGAATTTTACTTAAACCAGGTTCTTGAACCAGACCCTAGAGAACCGGTATTACGGGTGCTTGGAGACAATTTAGGAACCAGAACCTATATTTCCAGTTTTTCTGAAAACAGAAGTGAAACCCATTGAACTAAAACCAAAATTTTATGAAAAAGCCATCAACGATTCGTTGTCATCTCCACTGGTCGACAGTAATTATTACACCCAGGTTCGTGTAAGTCGGTAAATTTTCATATGGATCGGGGAATTTCGTGTGACCGTTCTAGATGATCGAAAATGTATTCATTTTCACATAACAACTGATTCAGAATAAAATGAAATTGTATTTTCCATATTTTTGCGTATTTTAAATTTGTTTTTATAATTACAAACTTTAAAGTTCGGTATTTTGGAAGCTTATACAGGCTGGTAATTTTCACCGAATTCGTTTTTTTTTTTTTTTTTTTGACATTATTCGTCGAAATTTAAACGCCAAATCGTTCAAAAATTATTTGTCTTCTAATCTACCATGAAGTGGTCACTTTATTGTTATTAACGACTTACCGAGTCTATTCGTATTACGTAAATCACGTCTTCATCTAAATATTTTGAAATTCTAAAAGGTTGAAATCTACCCGCCGATACGGTATACACGGTAAAACTATTATAAAAAAAAAAAAAAAAAAAAACATTTATATATATATATATATACTTTGTGGATTTTCTCATTTGTCAAGGTTTTTAATATCGTGTTTAAAAGCGTTATGTTGTGCACTTAAGGGAATACATTTTATATTCGTTTCTCGGAGCACAATCGCATATCAATCTATACACGTATTTGCGCGTTTTTAGTGCACTAGTTTACGAGTCCAGCAGATTACCCTTCGACTAAATCGCAATCGAATCGTGATGGGACGTCACGCGAAGCGTGTATCACATTATTTATACTCTGCGTACACACCTCGGAGTGTTATTCACGCGTTGTAGGCGCGGGAACGCGTCGGGGGTGGGGGGAATTTTATTATCCGGATGTTGAATCAAAATCGAATATAAGTATAGCGAACGCGCGAGGAGTTATCGAACTGATATGTACGTCGTATATAATACGGCCATCCGGCAGTGCGCGTGTTTATTCGCATCAGGTGAACTGTATGACGGGGGGGGGGGAGTGCGATAAAAAATGACTTTTGATTATCTTCCGTCTGATTTTACGACACAGACGTTCTTCTGGGCGTACTTGCCACGGATAATTTATACACCGATAGGCCATGTTTGGATTCACGAGTGTGAGAATATAAGTTACACCACGGTATAGCACAATATTATGAACAGTTGTGTATCCAAAGTCAATAATATAGACTTTATGGTTTATAAAACAAAGTATAGACCAATTAGTTTCAGTGTAGCAAGAAAATTTTGCTGTTACAAATTTGACACTTATTCGATCGTGCGGGGTCTAATAGAACCCATTTGGAATTGTTTTGGTTATTAAAATATATTTTACACAATTTTAACCACCTGATTATCCGTGTTCACACAGTTATTTTATCACAATACTTTCAAAACAAATATTATTTTTTTCCATGCGTTGTCCATCAGACCTTGTTGCGACCGATGGTGAAGGAATGTAGATTCAAAGCAAACACTTAAAACTAAAAAATATTTTTAAAGCAAATTAGCATATCTAATATTATTGGATTCTGAATAGTATTTAATACATTTACTTCGTGATAGGAATTCAAGAAAATTTGTAAAATTTAATAAAAAAAATGGAAATCTGGCAAATTTTTGACCAAAAACCATATTGGTGTTTAGGAGACACCCTACGCGACTAAATTAAGATTTTTTTTTAAGGTGCCACCAAACAAGGGTAACTGGACAGCTTAATGACTGATTTTGCCTTCGCCTATACTTGAATTCCATGATTTCAATTCAATACTCGAGTCTAAGAAAATTCTACGACGAATTTGACGTACCTAACTATAGTAGTCACTCGCGGTGTATTATTGTCGATCGTCATACTGTCGTAGATCCTGCGTGAGTACCGCCAAAGCGCACGTTACTTTGCAACAATATATCATCTTTCATATTATGAATACAAAAAAAATATTAGAAAAATTTCAAATTTTTTTTTTTTCACATTTTCAAAATTTTTTTATGCCAAAATCTTTCTTATATTATTTTCTATCTATGTTTAAATTTTCATAAAATTCGGATCAAAAAATTATGGTTTCCGAGTAATTTTTGTCAAATTTTAGGTAGTTTTATCCAAAAAAAAAAAAAAAATTGAAGAATTAAGAAATTCAAAAAATTACTTCTCCAAAGTACAATCTAGAGGCAAATCCGGTTTCAAAAAGTTACTGATCGAAACTTTTGGACTAATATTTCTATGCGAAAAGTTGTACACAGAAAAAAATAAAAATAAACAACATTGTAAAAACACTAGCTTCTTCACTTCATTTCAGAATCTAAAAAACACACGTTATTATTGCGCATACATATATTATACAGCCGAATCGTCATAGTCCTCGTCGGATGAGCGGGGCGGGAGGAGGGGAGTATAGGATCGGAGAATATATAGTTTGATGCGCGTGGGCGGAAAGAAAAGACGGTAGTCGAGCGCCTGTATTATTATGTGTACACGTATAATATGTATCTCGCTGCTTACGTGAATACCTAGGTATAATAAAAAAGGGATATCCGTTTCCGCCGTCCAATTTCCGGCGAAAAACGATTTCGAAAATATCAAACCAATAAACACGTACAACGGCGGCGGCGGCGGCGCACGGTCAGTCGAAATGTTTTGTCGGCCCGAACATTATTTTCGGACGTCGGCGATAATAATAATGTGTACTCGGATCGGACGGGGGAACGTAGGCGTATCGTAGTAGAGCGCGCGAGAGGAGAAATTCGCCGGGCCAACGCGCGATATATTATTATTTCGACCTTTTCTTTGGGTTGGGTTCCGTCTCCCCCTTGTTCCCCTTATTTCCTGCGAAACTAAAAGTCAGTGATTCTAATAGTCTCCCTCGTATCGCCATCGAATTTATATTCTATAAGCCATATGCTTTCCCCTAGAAACGTCCTTTTTGTTTTTTTTTTCTCCTCCGCGATACTGCGTGATAGAACGATTCGTCTCCGTGTACACGGGGTTTCGATATTACAATAATAATTATTATTATTATTATCATTAGCACATGATGAACGAAATCGGAAATTTGTCGATTACGACGAGTGTACACGGAAAAGGTAAAAAAAATAATTCAGAGACGTAACTAGGAATGAAAGGTTTTGGGGACTAATCAGAGTGAAAAGGGACAGTAGTCGAGGCCCTAAAGTTTCCAATTATGCAGCAGTCAACTATACCTTCCCATTCACAATATATATACCTACGAATCTGGTTTCATCATAGATATTTTGATATTATCAAGAAAATATTTTGTGATAGTTATATGATTATTACTGGGGCTAGAGACACTTATAGCTCTAAAAAAATTTAAAATATGCGTGCATATTTATGCTCTAAAAATGTACCAAATATGCTATGAAAATTACGAAACATGTTTTAAAAATATGCAAAATGCTAAAATAATCTCTTATAAAACATAATTTTTACTGCAAAAACTCAAAATATCTAAAAATTGTATTGTATAATATATTTTAATATGTATTATTAATTCTTCTTTTATTATTTATGAAATTTCTTTTCTTTTTTTTTTTTATCTTTATTCTTTTTAAGCTCACATTTAAACCAATAAAAATATCAAATAATATTCAATCTCTTTAAGTATTTAGTAAGAAAATTTTCCAGTACCAAAAAACTCAAAATTAAAAAGTACTAGTAAGTTGAGTTGAAAACTCAAAATTAAATATAGAAAAATATGTGAAATTTGCACTTATATCGAAAAAAGACCTAAATATGCAAATTAAAGAGAAATGCATTTCCATATTTCTTAGCTATGTTTTGAATGATTTTTAAAAAACATGCTAACTCCTAAAAGTCCCTAACCTTAATTATTACTAATTAAATTGTAATATTGAACTGTGAAAAACATTGAATTGCGATAAATAATGTTTTCTATGATTTTTTTCTTCTAAAATTTGAATACAGCCGATGTAGAACACCCATTTTTTAATATTATTTCTTTACTGGATATCCAAACAATTTTTACTAGGTGTCCAATTGCAGAACACAGAAAGTATACTTAAAAAAATACCCTATTATATGCGTTAGGTGTATTTTTGATTCGTGTCAAACATTCCGGATTCGAGTGGGAAATGCTCTGCAAAATAAAGGGTCGTCGTTTAAATTTTACCATTGCACTAGAGACTATAATATTCTCTTGTTACAATAGCTAGAATAATGATACCGATCGGGACGATTCGTCGATTAATAAATAACTGCACGGCCGTTACAAATCCCATATAAACAAACTTATTTTATATTCTATTTACATTATTTTATTTTATTCCTCTTTAGTACGCCGTTGTTTTATAGGACCGACCGGAGAGTTTTAGTGTTTTCTCTTCTCGTGCCGCCGGAGTGCATATATCAATCGAATTAGCCGTTTCGGATATACGTTTTGCACGACACTATTTTCTAATATATAAAACTCAAAACATTCCGTGTGTAAAAAGTCACATAACTTTTACGGCCGACGACGCTTAAAAACGGTAAAGGTTACGCGATATCCGTTTTCATTTGTCACGAACAAGTTATATATTGCGCTGCTATTACTCGATTCGGACGAACGTTAAAAACTCGCGGGGAAAAATCTAACAGGGATTACCCGGTAATCCCTGTACCTTTAAAGGGACGCCAGACCTACATTACCGATTAAAATTGGTCGAAATTCGCATGCAGCCTCGGCTCTATCCCCGGCCGATTTAACTCGAACACATAACTTCGCGGAAACTCACCGTTTCATTAATCATACAACATTATTATTATTCTCGCTTATACCCGCGAGCGTACACCGATTGTGACGTAGACGCGTGGTTTGTTAGAAAAAACAAATGTCAAATTAAAAATTCTTATCTTCGAGAACCAAAAATAGGTACGAACAAACTGTTAAAAAAACGCAATACTACTACTCAACAATATTTACCATTTACAGTCGGTTGCTCATGGTAAATAGTAAAAAAGCCGGACATACTTCGCACGATGGGTGTTCTTCGCACGACGGGGTGAGATTCTCTTGACGGGTGTATGGAATTTTAAAGAAACGGTAAATCATTTCTTCAATAATACGATTCTGAACGAGGGAAGTTGATAATATAAAAAATAAATGAGAAAAAAAATGTTAGAAAAATGACCAAATTTTTTTTTTCACATTTTCAAAATATTCTTGCGCCAAAATCTTTCTTATATTATGATTTTCTATGTAGGTTTAAATTTTCATACAGTTCGGATCAAAAAATGATGGTTTTCGAGTCGTTTTTGTCAAATTTTTGGTAGTTTTTTTCAAAAAAAAAAAAAAAAAAATTGAAGAATTGAGAATTTCAAAAAATAAAGTACAATCTAGAGGCGAATTTTGTTTCAAAAAGTTACTGATCGAAACTTTTGTGTACAAGTAATTCCATACGAAAAGTTGTACACAGAAAAAAAATAAACATCATTTTAAAAACACTAGCTTCTTCGCTACGTTCAGAATCTAAAATATTTGACATTTTATAGAGCAAAGGTAGCATTATTTCTTTCACGGTACACATAATGTATTTATTTTTTTATGCATAAGAAACGCGTGTTTTCTGTAGAATTAACCGCGGCGTCTGTACTTTATTAAAATAACAGCTTCCTAGAAAAAACGCCGAAAGTTTTGCATAATATACGCGCTACTTACTGCGATGTATGCAGTTTATCTACGATCGTAAAAGATTTACATCGTTGCCCCGGACACGTTTTTATTTCCGGGAACTAATTACACGGAAACGAACATTTTTATGAAATACAATTTTTATATATTTTTAAGGTGTTTTATATAGGTATGTGATTTATGAGCGTTTTAAAGCGAAGTGAAACGATTATTATAAATCCGATGGGAGTATAGTTTTGTTAATTTGTTGTTTTTACCCAGTGATTTTTGCCGTTTTCGCCGCGATCCGATTTTAATTTCGTCCGTTCTATGCGCGCGCTGAAATTATTCAAATCTCTGTTTTTGAAATACGAAATTAAAGTAGATAATGTTTAATTATTCATGTCATTTAATGCGCGTAAATCAAAAGCGAATTTTAATTAATTCCATCTGTGTAGTCTGGTGCGTCGTCGTCGTCGTCGGGTCGGGGTGGAACGAAAATAGAGAGTGGCATTTAAAATCGCGTACGCGCTCGTGTCTGACGAATCAAACGCGAAAATAAATATTACACGATTTATCCACCTGCAGCAAGGGGGAAACGAAATATCGATCGAGCACACGCCATTCGCGCTATTTAATGTGTGCGTAATTGCACATAATATTAAACACGTGTAAAAAGTATGTACAGGGTGTGTTGGCTGATAACATTATTTCTAATCCAATTTTTTTTTTTTTTCATAAATTATTCAAAACTATATTGACACAATGTACTAATTATAGACGTGTGGTTTTTTTTTTTTTGTTTAAAGCTCTCCTCAGTTGTTTTCTAATGGCACCCGTCATTACTACTGTTGACATGACGTCGTGAAAGAGAATATTGTTCTTTTTTTTTTTTTTTTTTTTTTAATTAATTTTTAAATATTATTTATTTGACTAATGAGCTGTTTATCTGACGAACTAACTCTAAGAACATTTTACCTCTCCGCTGCACCAAACTCTTGAACGTCTATATCCCTTATGAACTATTGATTGAAAAATAAAAACTAAAGCATAGAACTTTTCAAAAAAATATAATATTCTCTTTCTGAACTTTAAAAATAGTGATTGATAGTAGTGAGAGAAAATCTAAAATATAACGTAGATCAAGAAAATAAAATCAAAACCAAGGTATCTGTGTCGTGTGGCGCACCCTGTATTCGATTGTATTTATTGATTGGATTGTCTATATGGAATAACAATATTATGATAATAGTGTACGCTCGGCCCGCATTTCGTTTATTAATTTAAACCAACAAACGGCAGAGTGACTTTCAAAATAATTAAACAATATTTCCGTCACTTGTTAAAATTATAAATCGGATACACAATTATACATGGGTTGGGGTGGTGTTCGACGTACGCGGAACAATAAGCGTAATATTTTATTTGTTCCAAATAACAATAATATGTAATTTATTTGGTTACGTGTAAATTTCCTCTTTTTACCGATGCGCATTGTACACTTCGAAATATCATACTTGTCGGTTACACCCTATTTAGCATTATTGATATTATTATTATTTTTGTTATTTATAATTTGTTACGCGTATAACTTTCCAAATCCAATCCGGCAGCGGCTGCGGACTTAAAACGATTCGAGTATAAATTCCGAACGCGAAATTATTATAAATAACGCTAAATACTGTGTTTTCCCGCCATCGTAATAAATCATACAACGACCCGCGTTATACGAATGCTGTTTTTTTCGTTTTTCGTTCCACCCCCTTCACCCACCACCACCACCATCCATCTACATACCCGTGTTATGAAATATCTTTTTTTTTTTTTTACCGTTTTAAATAAGGTTAAAATATATATTATTTGTTCGGGGGTGAGGATATTTGGATCAATATTTTTTAAAAATAAAGACATGTTTAGAAAAATATTTTGTCATCCGTTCGAACTATATTTTTACATTTTTAAAGTTCACTATCTCGTTTAGTCTAACTTATAAATTATTCTTGCAGAATTTTTCGCCCTATTTCCTTTAGGTTAAAGACTACCAAAAACTGTTGAAATTTGCTTATTTTTTTATAATAATAATAATAATAATAATTTATTCAAATGAAATAAATGAATAAAACGGGCAGTTGCCCAATAGTACAGGTTATTAGATTATGATATGATAAACGTTAAAAAAAACAAGTATAAAATATTATATAAATATAAACAATTTATCATTGTTTTAACTAATTATTTGTACATTATTGTTGCACACGACTTAGTATAATCGATATACTATTTAATTTACTAATTTACAGAGTTTTCTATGATTTTAGGTTAATTCATTATTTATTATATTAATATTTACTAAGTCTTTTCGAAATTGTTTAGCCCAATAATTTCTCTCTCTTCAGAAGTCTCGGAGTACGATATTATTTTATATTATTTATCTTTTTTTGGATATTCACTACATGTTATTTTTATCGAACTTCATTATTTTATTTATTTTATGTCTGAATATCATTTGATGCTTCAATCGCTGGTAAATATACTACAAATATAAGTACAAAATTATGACGAATTCAGGACGTTTAAGGTTCGAGGAAGTTTTTATGAATTCGGTGGTCATTAAGATAAAGGAAACGAATACTTTTCAGTTATAGATGTTTCCTGAACATGCCTATAATTTGAAAATTATATGTAATTTCACTATTCGTGATGTAGTAATAAGTTTCATAAAAGCTTTGGAATGTAGTAAGAACGTTTGCAAATCGAATAAATATTAAAAACATTTTCCCTATTTGGATTCTCGTGCTCTTTATGTACTGTTTTGATAGACGTTATAGGGAAGCCTAGCCGTTGGTTCTCGACTTCTACAACGCACAGTAAACTATTTTATAACATTTATTATCTTCGGTGGCCACGGGCGAGTCAGGCAGATGCATGGTATAAATGTAAATCTTGTTCAGAATTTGCCCCAAACACATTCCAGTAATTCGGTGCGAACGGTCTGTGCTCGAATCGGTCGGAATTTGAGGCGTGGCAGAGCAAAATTTCTTTTTTTTTTTACACCAAAATGTGCCCATGCAAAAAACTATGCAAAGAGATAAATGTCCAGAAACTACCTAAAAATCGTAGCCAATATAGACGATCTGATTGATCTATGTCCATATTCGCGCTGTATCCAAATCGATCTATGATTAACTTGTTGGACTTAGTTCATTTCCAGTGATCTAAACCCGGATACAGATCGTTTCTGACGTTTTTTATCAATAAAATATATTTTTTTTTAATATGTTTAATTTCTCCTTTATTTTTGTATCAAAATTTTAATAGCAAAAATTTACTTTTGTTTTTTTTTTTTTTGAAAATATAATAGCTTTTTTTAATTAATCAAAAACTAAAATATTGGCACTTAGATCATTCCGCCACGCTTCATTTATCGATTAGTCTAACGGTAATTTCGCCATTTTTGTTTGCGCTTGGAAAAAAAAAGCCATCGCTTCGAAAACGCGGGGGTCATTTCGATGAAATCTCAAAAGGAAATTAGATAGGTAAAAAGAATATTATTTACATGATGTGGGGAACGCGGCCACCTTCTCCCGTCGCCATCGCCACCACCCCGGTGTATATCGGGAATTACCTTAAGTGTCTCGACGGGCCGGAAGAGGACAATGCGAATGAATGGCTTCCATTCTCACCCAGGGAACGAGTACGAGCGACGAATAAGTAATGCGGCGCCCGACGACGACGACGGCAAGGCCGCGGTGGTAAGAGCGTTCAAAATATTCCCAAAGCGTACGCGACCGAATTCTGGAGCTCAATATTAAATAATGGCGGTGATGTTATGTAGATTCGTACAGGTCAAACGGATTTGCCCCGAAAAAGCGAATTAAACACAATACTTGCATTTTATTTATTTATTTATTTATTTATTTTTTTTTTTTTTTTGAGGGGGAGAGATAGTAATTGTCATTTTTCCGGTTTAGCGAGAGAAAAATACCGAAATTTTCTAGTTCACAACGATTCGATGGCGTGCATTTTATCACTATATAATCATATATGCACTAGAGGAGGGGCGAATACGAGAAGAGAGGGTAAGAGTGTCAGAAACCTTTGCAATACATTTTGTTTTTGTTTTTGTTTTTTTTTTTTTTTTTACTTATTAACTTTATAATATAAAGCTTGTATCATATTAAGATTTTTGTAAAAAAAAATATTTTTCATTTTATTGATAGCTCCACTTAATAGCTCTACTTAAGCTTAGGCTGATTGTCATGAAATTTAAATTTAAATCAATTTTAAGTATTTAAAAAAAAAAAGTAATTTTGTTTTTTGTCATCATAACATGACAACTACGAGCAATATTACGAATTCAAAAACTTAATCTGCTCTAACATAGACAATTGTTAATATGTTCTTATAATTTTTTTATATATACGTGAATAGATACTATTTTTGTAGTACTAGGAAGTAGACAGGTGTGTCAGAACACGTGTATTGACAAACAAAATTTATATATTTTTAATACTATTGTTTTACGTTTTCTTTAATTCAAAATTTTTGAGTAATTTAAAAATGATGTTTTGTAGTAAGTTGTTGTACAACCAATATTCATGACTCATCTATTGTTTTTGATTAATTACAACTTTAGGCAGTTTATAATATTATAAATCGTATAAAAGCTATTAAGTTGATTATTATTTCCAAACATTTTATGGCCGCCAAAATAAATTAATCGTTTTTGCGATAATTGTTCGTTGTGAAAGTCGCGGTTTCAACGTACACGACTACAATATTTCGTTCGTTATTGTTTTATTTACTATTTCCTGTGTGTCAAACCAAAGCCAATCGTCTTTGCTCTCTCCGTCGTTTACCCTTTTTATCAATATCGCGTAATCATTCGGTACTCAACCAGTCCGCATAGATTTTATCTAAAAAAATAAAGAAAGAAAAACAACAATGAAGCTTCGCATTAAGAACGCGACGTGCTGTTTGATTTCCCCAAATACGAAAATTGGTATTTGATAGCAAACGTTTCGATCACATCACCGAGAACTAATATGTATTCGCAGTGACGACGATAAGTGACATTAAAACACTTTGGGATCGAGTGAGTTTATCTGTTTTTTTTTTTTTTAAGTTTCACACGCATTTTAAGAGCAAATTGAAAATTAAAAACGATCTTCTTCACATCGTGTGACGTCTCCCGATAACAATCAAAGTTCAAACAAAAAAATACAATCGAGTTTCAGCGAATAACAATCATCCGGACTTATGTTTGGTTTTTAATTTGTCATTTATTTAAACCATTTACAAAATTAACGTTTTACGTTTGAAAAATTTGAAATATTTTTACGGCACACTTCGTGAACTCCCAAAATCCTTAATCATATATTGTAAAAAAAAAAAAAAAGGTTGTTCTGAACTCGCAATCGTTTTAATTTGAGACTTTCCGACCGCACTTATTCCAGTAAACAATCGTAGAGATTACATTAAAATTCTCGTATTTACAGATTCGTTCTCTTTGAGAAAATTTCTATTAACAATATCATCTTTCGTAGAAGAAATTCAATGATTAATTTTTAACAAATTGATGTAAAATATAATTCGGTAAGCATCGAACCGTGTTTTATTCGAACGGTATAATAAGCATATAGAAATCGCGTATTATTTTCTAATATTCCTTTATTAAACGTACGTTTTGGTTTGTGTAATATTGTTCTTTGAAATAATCGTGTCGACGAGTCAGTCTGCGAAACGGAGCCGTTTATTAATCACTCGCAAAGTAGAAATACGGAGAAGGTTCGTTTTAATAATCGAGTGTTAATAAAAAGCACTTAAAACGGTTTTCGCATTTTTTACGTTCGGCGGTGTGCAGTTTTGTTTTTACGGCGTTCCGAGTAAAAGAGATCAGTGCCACCGTCGTGGGTCGACGGCCGTGTATATTAAACAGTCGCGGCTGCGGGTCGGTTTAATAATAATAATAATAATAATAATAACAATAATAATAAATTATACTTGGATCGCACGCCCGAGTACGGTCACGATGTCGTGTATATCAGGGGCGGCCAAACAGTCGATCGCGAACGATTTCAAAGTCAAAACTTGTCAAAATTTATTTTTAATAACTTTAAAATGGTGGCTAATCCTGGTTTAAATTGCTATCATATTTGTTGAGCATTCTTAATATAATACTGACAATTATTAATACGTATATATATTTTTACTGAAGCTCTGAACGGAATCGAATCGATATATTGAAGAAATCATTTATCATTTCTTTAAGATTCAACACATCCACCAAGAGATATTCCATCTGAGGTATAATCAATACTAATAGTGCGAAATATGTCGGTTATTCCACAATTTTTTGAAAACATCCTAGTATCTGAGTCTACAGAGGAGACGATCGTCCCTTGACCACCGCCTTATATCCGTGCCTGTACTCAATAGTCATTACAAAAAAAAAAAAAAAAATTATAAGATTCAGTAGCCAAAAGAAAAATTTGTTCTCAGTAGATCTCTGGCAAAAAAAGTTTGGCCACCCCTGGTGTATAATATGAATATTATTTTCGAACAAATACCGCTTAATGGTAGTAGTCGATGGTGATTATGTTCGCTCAAGACATTTCGATGTTGCCGACACGCATGCGCGTGGGTAACCGACGAACATTATGGATACATAATATTATTATTAAGGCCACGCAGTGGGACGTATAGGGGCTTACACCGAAATAAAGAGGAAGTAGATTTATTGGCGTGTTGACATAACCGGGTCTGGGTTTTAAACTTATCCCGATTTCTAACGCCACTCGTGTCCCCTTTTTGCAAAACTCTCGTCCCCCTCCGTGCCCCGCGAACGTAGCAAACTTCCACCCTCCCCCCCCCACCAACGCCGTCCGTTTTAACATGAAGTATCGAACTTTGGCCATTTGGCGGGTTTATTGTTCCGCAGCTATTACCGGCACAATGGGAACGTTTCTTATTGTTTTATGCTGGGAAATAATAAAACGACGACGAGGAATGCTTCCACGCGCCGTGCACTTCGCGCAATTGACGAAAAAGCTCGCCAGGAAACCCTAAAACTTCGTTAATTACTCATCGTGCCTCGAGCGGGAGGAGTGGTGGTGGCGACCGTCTGCGATGACCCCTTTTTTGGAGAAAATCTTTCTAAGTGAAAACAATCATTATTATTTGTTCTTCAATCTTGAAGAGTGAAATATTGACTGAAATTAGACAGCCTTAATATGTATATTAATACACGCGTATATTATAATCGTTAACGATTTCTTTTCAAAACCATCTATTAATCTCCGACGGTGTTGTAAACAAAATATTCAGTTTTGTCAACTTTTGAATAGGATATTATTAAATCTTCTGAATAATTCGTCAGTCGACAACAGACGCGCGTACTATATAGAAAATAACTTTAATAAAAAAAAACATAATAAGTGCAAGCGCTGAGTGAACGCGCGAGATGTTATAATTTATCGTCGCGCGCGATAGATAAATAATAATATTACCTTTATATTCGATCAGGTTATAAACTATTCTTTGGGATTGAGTATAAAAATTAATAAAAGTTTTACCATTAAAATAATGTCGTTTAATTTACATACGATTTACGATTGAAATTTTACTTATTTACAAAACCCGCGACAACACGTTCTGGATATCCAATGTGCCATTCTAAACGATAAAAATAGAAATTTTAAACGCGAAAAGTACAAAAAAAAAGGGTACTTTTAGTATATAAATACATTTTTTTTAAATTTATTTATTCTAATTATTAATCATTATATTGTCCGTGCATGTACCCACTTGCCCTCACTTCATATAAGATTTTTTCGCAGTGTCAATGTTTTAACACAACTGTACATAACACGATGATCGCATTTGCTTGTACTCTTGCTTTACGTAAATTCTTTCAATTGAAATTTTACATTAAATATGTATAAAACAAAAAACTGGGTATACTTTACACCATGGGTATTTTTCGCTTCTCGGCTACAATGCTCTTGGTGGGTGTATCGAATTATAAAAAAAAAAAATGTTTTATACCTATATTTTAAATGTAGATAATATATACAAATATCTATATTTAATTTTCATAAAATTTTGATTAAGAGAAGATAGTTTTAATGGCAAATTTGAAAAAAATCGGATAGTTTTTCCAAGTTTTGAGCTATAGTATAGTAAGTAAAAGTACCACCAAAAGGCATCATTTAATACAAAAAGTTGCTGGTCGAAACTTTCGGACTAATATTTCAAAACGAAAATGTGGTTACAGAAAAAAGATATCGTTGTAAAAGCAAAAATAGTTCTTCACTTCGCACTCAGAGTATAAAAATAAATACGCAATTGTCTTTTGCGAAACGCACGCAGGTGCGACGCGTCATAACGTCTGAGCTCAGCTGATCGCAGTGCGCCTTTTATCGGAAGACTTAGGATTTTTCCGACTCTCCGAAACTCGACCGCAGCGGGATAACGAAATCAATTTTATCCCAAAAGAATACCAAAAGTATAGGTATATTGTCTCGCCTCGACACCTTCAACAACGACGATGACGATGTCGTTTACGTGTCGCCAATGTAAACTCTTAAATAGAAAATTACATGTGTGTAATTTTAAAATCACACACCTTATTCTTCATATATTTTATACCGTGTAAATATAATATCACGTATAATATATAAGAGTAGGTTAGTTGACTCGCTACGCTCGTCGACGCCTCCACTTCGGTCCGCAAATCAAAAATATCCCACGGCTTGCTGTGCAACGTGAAGACATTTCGGCGGTAGGTAATGAAACGCCAAAATATGTTTCCATTTTTTTTTTTTTGGTACTTAGTAAATTTTTAAACTCGTTTTCAAGAATAATTTAAAAACATTTATTATTGAATTGGAAGTTGAATAGAGAAAAAGTGCAAAAATATTTTAAACTTTTAAATTTGTGACCAAAATAGTGTAAACTGGCTGAAAACGAACATTGCCGAACGGCCGAAAAGTATCCCCCGCCCGTCTGCCACCAGCGCCCGCGTCGTCGTGCGTTCCAGGTAAATTGCCGCAGCTGTTCGACTTGTGCGACGCGAGCAGGTCAAACGGATAAGCCCTCCGTTAACATATTGAAACCTACCCGGGGATAAAAGTATCAAAGTCAATCCGACGCGTACACTCCTTCCTTGCTCGTAATGTGACTAAAAAGAATTACGAGATCCGTATTGAATATATATATATATATATACGTATATGTAAATATAATATGTCGTAAACGGATTTATGTTATTAAAATCTGCCATATATATATCATATTATATATCATAACCTAACCTGTACGACGGTGTGGGGCGAAAATATGAGATATAAAATTATCGCTTTGGATAGATATATTTTAAAAATACAGACGACCGTATCGTGGAGTTCGTTCGTTCGTTAATAATAATTATTATTATTATCGTTTTGCGGTTCGGCCGGGTGTTATGCAAATGTGGACCCGAATTTTTTCCAACGAAAAATACGGTTTGGAATAAATTTCAGTGCACCGACGACGTACCGACGTATTGAGTTATTCCGAAAAGCAAACATTTAAAAAGCCGGACATACTTCGCACGATGGATGGGGGTTCTCTTGACGGGTGTATTGAATTTTAAAGAAATGATTCTGAACGAGGGAAGTTAATAATATAAAAAATAAATGAGAAAAAGCCAAAATTTTTTTTTCACATTTTCAAAATTTTCTTGCGCCAAAATTTTTCTTATATTTTATTATATTGAAGAATTGAGAAATTCAAAAAATGACCTCTTTAAAGTACAATTTAGAGGTTTCAAAAAATTAGTGATCGAAACTTTTGGACAAGTATTTCCATACGAAAAGTTGTACACAGAAAAAAGAAAAAAAAATTAACATCATTGTAAAAACACTAGCTTCTTCATTTCGTTCAGAATATAAAAAATTATATTTCCGTCTTTTATTTCAATAAACGCAGAAATCGTTTATCGTAATTCGTACAATAAATATTGATCTTGATCGAATTGATAATATTATTTTTGTAAAATAATGACAGAAGATATTACCCTCTATATGTGTATAATATTTTATATTTTATATATCGCCATGTTTATAGAATTGTGAGTTTTTTATTTATTTGACAAGCATATTATATTACAAAATATTTCTGAAACAAAGATTGATTTTTATTCTTTTAAATATTTTGTATGCAGTTGTTTGTAACGAAAATAATAATTGGTTCATTAGTTCGAGTAATTTGAGTGTTAAAAAAAAGTCACAAGAATAATATTACCATAATAATATGATTGTATATTTATATATCAGATGGTTAATTTAAACAAAGCTATTGTGAAATAATTAATTGATTAAAAAAATATTAATGGGTTGAAATGAGAGTAACATTTTTCTAATTATCTATATTGATTCAAAAATTAACATATTAGATCTTTATTTAATTTAAATTCTAATTGGAGCGAAGAAGCTAGTGTGTTTAAAATGATATCTTTTTTTATGTGTTGCTATCTACATGTTTTCGGATAGAAATTAATAGAAATTATTGTCCGAAAGTTTTGATCAGCAGCTTATTAAATTTAAAATTTACCTCTAAATAGTACTTTTGGGACGTCATTTTTCGAAATTCCCAATAGTTTTTCTAAAATTGAAAATCCATGGAAGCCTTATAATTTTTTTTTTTTGAATCAAAACTTTATGAAAATTGAAAAATAAATAAACAATAATATAAAAAATGTTTTGATTGAAGAAAATTGTTAATATCCAAACATTTTTTTATTTTTTGTAATTTTTTTTCCTATTATTAGTTAATAATGGAATAAAGAACTAGCTGTGTAAAAATTATTTTCTTTTTTTAATAATAATAATAAGCTTTATAAAATTAAAATTATATAATATATACTTAAGATCCACTCTGAATTGTTTCGTTAAAGAAATGATTTACCCTCTCTTTAAAATTCAACTCACCCACCAAGTCCCATCTGAGGAGCGAAAAATACCCATGGTGAAAAATATGTTCCAGTTTTTTTTTTTTTTTTGGCTTCCTTTATATTTTACGGACTTATTTAAAAAAATGAAATGACAGACCCTATTTTCATTTTATTTTCCTTATTTTATATTAATATTTATATTGTGAAATACGCTCAGTGGTGGATTCACATTATTACGGGCTAAAAAATCGCGTTCGATAATATGCTGTTTATAAAATATGCATTGTGTACCAAAAAAATGGCTAAATATTTTCGTTTAAATCGCATAAATAAAAAAGTTTCAATTTGATTTAAAATTCACACAAAAACAACGCAAATGTATGATTATTTGCATATTATTTAGTATAAATAGATAATATATTATGATTATGAGTTTCACAAAAACAAAATAACATCAGAGAAAAAACGGAAAATAAAAATAACAAAAGAAAGTAAACTTTAGATTTATCTTATTTATTTTACTCGTATTGTTTCACGCATCACCGATTACTTTATTTTCATTTTCTCCGAATTGAACTTGACATTTTTATTATAAAACATTTTTTAGTTACGTATGACAATAAAAAGACCAAATATTTCCGAAAAATTATAAAATACATTCTTTCGAAACAATAAGACAGTGAATTGGCGAAAAATGTGTTCGTTAAAAAAGTAATATCCTTCCGCAGTGGAACGTATTCCATGCCAACACGTGATCGACCGGTAAACTTCGTGTCCATTGTCGACGAAACCGATTCGTTGCCGGTCATCGCGATGGTTTATTCCGACTCCGGGTACAGCACGATTCCGTACGACACTTATTAGCATACGGAATCGTTCACAATTCAAGATGCACGATTCCGTACGTTTTTTACCTAAACATTTTGTACAATGTTGCCACATTTTAATGAATCCAAAATCTATAACAATCAATTTTTTCCCCATTTTTTAATAATGTTTAATAATTTCATACTAATAATATAATACGGGTTTAATACTAAAATCCTAGACAAGCCCCTGATAGTATAAATATTCGTTATTCATAATATTATATTTTATAAATATATGTTATTTAGTACCTACGTCTCTTGGTCATTAGGCAATAGGAAATGAAATATGACGTATTGCGATAAACCAAACCGTGACCATTCGTATGCCTAAATGAAGCATTGAAATGGAATACGCTTAGAGTGACCTATTGAAAAGAATCATATAATTACCGTATCGAAATATTTTATCCCTTGCTCAATCGGATCACTGATAAGGAACTGTTATCATACTTTAAAATTAATGTTATTGTTGATAATATGAAAATTTAAAGTGGTACCAACCAAATAAGAAAAATAATTTTGTTTTTCTCAAAATGGTCACTCTTGGCGTATTCCATTTGATTGTTTCAATTCACTATATACGTAACAGTATACGGTATGGCCTCTCTATAATATATTCTTTACTCTACGCGATAAGCGCACGTTCGAATAAGACGCCGAAAATACAACAGAGTTGCGATTTGCCGATGGCATTGATAACATTTTGAGTATAAGTCTGCGTGTAGTGTATATTTTGAAAACATAACGTATTGAAAATAACGTTAAAGTATACTATGGCCACATTAAACGGCGAAATCGTACGGGAACACGCGGTGGTGCTTTACCACTGACTTCGTTCGACAAGCGATTTCGGTGTAAATACATAATATTATTACATTAATCTCGGCGCTACGCGAACGCCCGCCACCAGTTTCGTTAAATATCAACCGAGGTGCAATTAAGATCCGCGTCTAGTTCGCGTCCCATGTGAAAACTAATCCGGCGGCGGCCGCCGCGTTATCTATACACAGTATATAGATAATGTGGTATGTACCGGACTTAATCCCGCGCGCACTTTAATGGGGTGCTTTGTATATTACGGGTTCGAAACCAAAATTCCCAAAAGTGTTTGGTACGGTTGACTAAGGGGGATAACTGCAGCAGCAGCATCGCAGTGAGAGATTTTTCCCGCGAACACTGTGCGACACAAAATCGTGTGTACGCGAGCTCGCCGTTCAATAGGATTTGCCGTTTCAATGAAAACGACAACGTGAAATACGACAATTTTCGATCAGCTGAAAACGCGAGAAAAAAAATAACATAATAATAATAATAATAATAATATTAGTAATTAAACGGAAATAAACAGAGAAAACTGACTGGCGAGAATGTCGTGACGATAATATAGCCACTAATAATAGCGATAATATAGGCGGCGAGAAATAGCTGGGTGTAAGCTGTGTTAACCGAATAATTGTTTTTACGGTTCCGCGTTTATAATAATAATAATAATAATATGAGTGGGTCGAGTGTTTTGCGATATAGCAATTAGGAGGACGCGGTTCACGGGTTACCGACGAAAACAATTAGCCGGTATCCTAACAATAAACTTATTATTATTATTATTATTATTATTGTTTCGAAATTAATTACAAACGAATCACCAAAACGGAAACCGTCGAATTACAATAATTATTATTATAAAGAGTTTCGTGCGTTGCCCCCCGCGCCGCCAACCTAACCTAACCTAGCCGTTACATTATTATTTTGTTATATATTGTTATTTGAATTTTCGACGAAAACCGTGTAATGTTATGTGAACGTGTTCAGTCGGTCGGAATCCGCGAGTTTTTCGACCCGAAGTTTTGCAAAAACCTATCAACACAGTATATTATTATTATTAGTCCGTAACGCGCGTGTACGATTTCATTTTGGAAAAACTAAGTTTAAAAATTCGAATTTCAACCCCGGCAATTAAAACTTTACACAGCAACTTTTTGACGAATCCGCGCCTGTCCTCAACCGGTATATATTATTATTATTATTATTATACCTCGAAAATTACTAGTCGGGTCCTTCCACGCCGCGGCTCTTCGTACCCCTCCGTTTGGCGAGTATGAGTATAATAAAACAACGAGAAATTTAATAATTATATTATTTTTACTCAAACGCAGTTGAATATCTAGTGATAACAATACGTCATAGTATAGTGTGCAGAAGAGGCAGTGCTCTACAATCCGACCCGGTTATTATTAAAACGGTGAATTTGAAACAGAATATTCTCTCTGTAAAATCGATGAACCGAAACGTCTGAAACATGAGTCATTCGTTCGAAAATACATTCGATGCGATAAACTCAAACTCATATAAACTCAGACAGCTGTCCATAAATGAAAAAAACGGATGATTTCAAAATAAAAAAAAAAAAAATTTATATTTCAACATTATTTATACATTTTTATATTTATTTTGTGTTTATTCAATTTTATTTCCATTTAAAAATTCTACTGAAGTTAATGAAATAATACATAATTTTAAAATATACCATTGTAATATTAATAATGCACTCTTAAGTTTTATCGCACGTTTTATGTGCGCGTTCACTAAAAACACAATTATTAACTTTAACATTAAATATTAAGTAATTTTAACAATTTCAATGGCAACTTTATAGGATTTTTATGCATTTTTTCGGCGTTGATTATATTATTACCTAATATTTTTGGTAATTTTATAGGTTTTTTTTATGACATCAACAACCGTCAACCGGTTATTGGTCATAGCTTAACGAACGTAATCATGTAAAACTTATATACATACTAAAAAAAAAAACAATAAAAAAAAAAAATAAAGGGAACGCATAACTCACTTTATTATCATTTATTTCAAATCGGTAGTGTTTTACTCTTCATTTTTAGTTACGGTGTACAATAGATTTTAGAATAACATTTATGTAATATTGTGCATTTTAAAACGTATTAACTACATTGTTATATTATACATATTTTATTACTGTGGCCAATATAAGAATAAATCTTAAATATAATCGTCTCGTAAAAGTTTTTAAACCAAATAATAAAGTGAGGAAGTCGATATATGATTGTATCAAATTATATAGCATGAAATACAGTATCATCAATAAAAGCTTAAAAAAAAATAATGAATTTTAATTTTGATGATTGTAATATTTTATCAGATTAATTATTTTAGAATTAAATTCAAAAGAACTCGACTGATATATTTATGAACACAAATTTTATAATTATAATTATTGTAATTTATGTTGTCCAGAAAAAGAAATATATATCTTATTGGAATGAGCTTATATTATTTATTGTACTTAGATTTATTTTTCAAAAATTACATACCATAGTTTATGTTTCATTATGTTCTAAATTAAGGAAGTTGACGTTGGAAACTCGAAGACGAATATTGTATTTCCAACGAAATAGCCTTAGGGATACACCTGATTTTTTCTCAGAACTTTCTACAACACCATTTTCTAGTTTTGGAACAAATTATGAACTTGTCCTCAACAGAGAATTACATTTGTCGGATTTAATTTCAAACAACCGTGATCTTATATGGACAATGTTGTTCCTCAAACCCGTAGCAGTGTATTAAGAAAAAATCCAAAAGTTCTTAAAAATATACTCTCTTGTTCAATTATTTTCCGTGAAAAAAAAAAAAATCTTATTTGTATTCAACATAATCTCGGCTTAACATTTTTAATTCCGGCTAATGAGACTAATTATATTTCAATAAATGAAAACTACATAATCTCTTTTTTTTAATACTCGTATCTCTAGAAAAACGCTATGTAATTTTGTACTTCACAGACAGTAAAACCTTTAAACTTTTAAAGAGTGTTTTTTCGTAAAGTCGACTTATGCGTTTATTATATAAAGTGAATGCTTTTAAGAAAATACGTTTTCAACAAAGTCGATTATATTTTTATGCTATAAAATAAATCGTTAAATCGGTTATTTAAAATATGGTATAATTATATAATTTTTATTTTAGTTTCTACTGTATAGCCTATTCGTATAGAGTAGTAGTTTGTTTAGGTTTTCTTTGTGGGGGGAGGGGTTTTTCCATCTCTTGGAATTTTTCGTTGGCATAAAATAAGCCTCATTAAAGTAATATAAATTTTGGGACATATTTATAATTGGGAGTGGTAAGCTTCCCTTGGAACCCATCAATTTTCTCCTATGGACTCCATTATAAGAAACCTCCATTTCGCCACGTCATTTATTTATTTATTTATTTTTACTCCTTCCCTCATATGAAATATGAATTAAAAACTAATTTATATTTTACACGAAAAGGATTAACATCATTATAATTTACATATTCTGCATGTATTGCTAGAGAACATAGAGAACAGCCTAATTTTTGTATACATTTTTATTTGACGTATAATAACGAAATCACAAGAAGTGAACTTAGATCAGAACGGTCAGTTAATTATGAACGAATATCATCCTATTAAATTAAGTCATTAATTTAACGAATGTATTATTTTTCTTTAAGTGTATTTTAATCGACTTTTCGATTCCGAACAATTTAAACGGAATCTCTCATAAAAATGCAAGTGAGGAAAGGAGGGGCGTCATTTTTTTGCCTTACTCTTGTAGGCCTTAACATTTTTTTAAATGTAATTCTTCAAATAAATGTATTGTTTTTATCTTGATGAAAGCCAGGAAAGGCTTAAATCAAAATTCGTGTACGAATATATGCAAAAACATACGTTCTCCAGCGTACATTATAGGTGTTAAGGCATTTATAAAAACATATATTTTATTGAGACGTATTTATATATATATATATATAAAAAAAGAACAAGACAGTTTTCTACCTACAGTGCATTTCTATGATTAAAATTTGAGCACACCTGTTTCAGCGTGCTGCCATATAGGTACATGTTTTATGACACCGAGAGCACACGTTATTTAGTTTATTGTATTTTTTCTCTCTTCGCGTCACCAACATTTCAATTTGTCTCTGTTATCCTAACTATTTATTTTTTTTACACAATTTGGACTTCTTTTTTGTATTTTATATTGTATTTTTTTTTTTTCGTTTTATTGTAACTTTTTTCTTTTTTCTCTGCGAGTAATATCCCATACACTCGAGGCTGATGAAAAATCCTGATTGCATTTTCTTTCGCCACATCACCATGCAGATGAGGCATCTAACAGATCCTAAAAAGATTCTTTTGTGTTGTTCTCACATTTTTTTTTTTTTCTTATTCTCTCTGCCGTTCACGGATGTTCCGGCCTACGCGTCACCACACGGCTGTGAGCGCCGAACAAAATATCAAATACGACAAAGTTTAATTCAAATGCTTATATGCACGGTACAAGGTTCATAACAGTCAAAATGTATCAATGAATAATTAATTTTTTTTTGAAACTAATTAAGTTAGACGGTAAATATATTATGATTGTAGGAATTCAATAAGCTTTTTTTAAAAAAAATGAGAGTATTTTAAACAAAAAGATACATACATAGAAAATTTACATCATTAGGTACGTCCGACTGGACAATTATTGTAATTAATAATTCATTACCACTTATGAACCGAAACTTAGAAAATATTAACTCAAAAATACATATGTATCTTAAATGTCCCTTTCCTCCCCCCTTCTCGTCTCCATAATCTTATCAAATATCAATGAATCGTGATAGATTTTGTAAAAATTATTGAGGCCTTTAAAACACACATTTTACACGGTTTTACAGCTTAAAATGAAGTAAAAATGTTTAAACCATTGCCTTAACCGGAGAGAGCAGTTGCCCCTATCAGCAAGGCCGTAACTCAGAGATCCAGGGTTCTTGCCCCTCCCTCCCAAAACTTTGAAAATTTGACAACAACCCATAATTTAACAAGCAAAATAAAAGTTTGGACCAAAAAATAAAAAATATTTTCAGTTACAGCATTGCCTACCGGTACTCACTTCTTCCATTCCTCCACGTTTAGTCTACACCCTTAAGACATAAAATGTTTTTTTTTTCCCCCCCAAATTCCCAATACACTCTGTGTCATCGCATTTCATTTTGAACGTGAAAATAGATAACTGTAAATCAGTTTTTTTAATAAAATATATATATATGTATAATTTAATCAGTTAATTCGGAATTGTTAACGCTCTACGGATGGCTTAAGGGGCCAATCAAAACTCGTTCCTCTGGCCGTATATAATTTGGTGGCCCCTAGAGAGTATATATTACGTAATACTGCAGAGCGAACACTAAAATACGCGAATAAGCACCACGGGATCGGCAAAAAAAAAAAAAAAAAATCAAATTCGATATTTTATTTTCACTCGTAAATTAAACGAAAACTGCAACGACTATACCGCCGCCGCCGTTTAATTAAACGGCGGCGACAGCTTGTTCGAGCTTCATTGGTTTTGCGTTTTATTCAATTTCACACGCAGCTGATATATATATATATATATATATATGTCGCGTTCGTATGAAATTATTTAAATTCGCATTGTTTTGCCGAAAATTATTGCAATAATAATAATAATAGTTATAATACAGTGTATGCACGCGATATTACTGTAATGAATAAATCGTCCTTAATAAATGAGACGTGTTTTCTCTCCTCTTATATTGTCTGGGCCCTCGAACGATACGATATTATTATTATTATTATCAATATAAGTTTATTAACGTGGCGACGGCGGCGTGCGAGTAGACGGATGATATTATTATTTCGTACAAAACGCGAGTAAACATTATTATTAATAACGGAGAATCGTTTTAAATGAAAGCGTTTCGGAGAAATACGTGGACGACGACGTCTGTTTAAAACAGTGGTTCCCAACCGATGAGGAATTCCCCTTAAAGGTGAATTAAGATATTGTACGGGGGAGTTCGGTGCAGGTGATGAAACAACGAGAATTTTTTTTGTAAATTTTATTATAAAAAAAATTAATTTTAAATCTATTTTAATTATTCAATTAATTTACATTTTTTTAATATTATTTCCGCTTTTATACATAATAATTTATTTTTATATTTAGTATTATGAATTAGTAGGTCGACTAATACCTAATTTATAAAATAATGAAAATAAAAATTCATTAGTCATATAAATATACGTATACTTATAATTATTATGTATAATTTATTTGTATGGACAACAAAAAAGAAGTCAAAACTCTATTTTAAGGGAAGATAAGAATTTTGAAAATTTACAAGGGGGAAACAGAATAAAAATGGTTGGGAATCACTGGTTTAAAAGCTAGCTGTGCAAATCGCGCGTGTCAATCGCCGGTCGCCGATTCGTGCTAAATGTTAACGATTTATTTCAAATATAATAATTATGTTGAGTTAGATAATTAATTCATTTATTTTTGGAAAATAAAAAATAATAATTATAATAATAACTACCTACACAGCTTAATATCAAAGCGATCAATTCGTTCCGGGCGGGTGTTTATATAACTTTTTTTTTTTTCTACTATTTGTTTACCGTGAAATATAATCGTTCTCGTAGCGTATTACAATATCAAAGCGAAATAACATTTTAACATTTTTAACCACTACATCGCCAGTGTAAATATTCGATTAATAACCGCGTTATATAGAACGGAAGGTTTTTTTTCACAGTTTTTTCGAGCACTCGTTTCATTTTTTTTTTTTTTTTTTATTCTCTCATTCGCATTTGCTATTTTGCGCCAAACGAACGATAAGACGTCGTTTGATAAACACAAATCTGCAGAAAGACGAGGTATACGCATGCGCACCATAACAAACACGGGTCGTGCGCATTTCTGACTTGCAAAATTTATGAGAACCCATTGCCCGAGTACATTTTTACGTCCCCCAGTCATTTGCTTTGTCCGGAGGTGGTTTTCGGGGAACCGAGAGTCTCGGATTTAATGTTATCACCTCTTTTTTTTCTCTTCTCTACCCTCCCCCCGTCCCCTCTGGGAACGAACCCTACGGCCGTCGGCTAATACCCCACCCCTGCAGGCTTTATCTACGTCGCGGGACTCGTGCCGTTGTTCGCTATGGCGGGCTGAGGGCACCGACGACCTAAGCAAGTATAAATAAAATATTCATAGCTGATATTATTACGTCGCATAAAATTGACGTTTTATCGAGACGCGCGCGTCATCTTATCGCGCGTTGCGGCTCGTTTGCATTCGAAACGGACGACGCGACGTCGGAGTCGCGGTCGACCGCGAAATATTAGCATTTTCTGAGGGGAAATCTCTGCAAAAGGCTCGACCCGAATAACAGACTTATGGGGGTTACTCGTAAAATAAACGAAATCTCCAATTAGAATAGAAAAAAAAAAAATGTATTTATAAATTCACGAAAAGAAATCGAGTACGCGCCGTCGTGCTATGGAGTAGTATTGTTCTCGATTTTAGAATTTTTTCTTTCCACTCATTACGTCGCAGAAAATCCCCTAAAGTCTTTCAGACCTCACATCTCACGAAAATTTCATTTGTGTCGAACGAATGCATATTTCAATAACTGCGTTTACTCGATGCGCTTATTTTTTTTTTTTTTTTTGTTTATATTAATTTATTATTCGTATTTATTTACATCGTACCCTGTGCAATGGTGGAATTTGTGTTTGTCTGTTTGTTTTTTTTTTTTTTTTTTACACAAAATTTTCATCGAGTATCATCACTCTCCCCTTCTCACGGATCAAATTTTACTGGTTTTTTGATAGTAGGTACTAGATATCACATTCGACAACGACTTAAAACAAGTATTTTTCTATTGACTAATTTTTGATACCAAAAATCACACATTACATTGTTGTTTTTCAGCATTAAGTAATAAAGGAGAGAATAAAAAAAGAAATCGCCAATAACTAGGAGAAAATGGTTGACGAATTGAATTTGAGTCTAGATGACAACAGTGTTCAAGTTATTGAAATACTTATTACACAATGTGTAATGGCGTCTTAATGAGTATAAACTATGAAAATATTTTGAAAACAGATTGGTCAACACTCAAACGTTATTAAAATAAAAACAAAATTGACGTAATACATAGCGTACATACTTAATTAAAAAAAAAAAAAAATTCGAGAAGGGTTTTAATCCTATACACCGGTCCCCCCCCATGAGTGCACCCCCCGCCCGTGGTCGTAACGTCCATACAACAATCGTCGTACGAACGAACGGTACAGCGAACGACATAAATAATTATCGCGTTTATATGAGCTAAACGCAGGAGTTTTGCCGGTGAGACGTTCATTTTTATGTCATTAAGTCCGTGTTTTCACCACGGCCGGTGGTGACGCGGTATAAACGAATTCACCGGGTATTCACGACCGCAGTCGAGCGGTTAGAGGAGCGGTCAGGTGGTTTCGGTCAGTCCGATTCCGTGTAAAGGTGTGGCTACGGGTTAGGACTACATTGCACGTCCATGTGGTATCGGTGGTGTACACCAGCAGAGTCTGCGGGTGTTTTTCGCAATTTATTTCTTAGTGCGAACCCCGTTGTTTGGTGAATCTGTTAAACGCCGGGGTAACGATAAATTTTTGCCCTCCGACCGCGGCGCGGCGCGTTATTATTGCGGTGCAAAAATAAATGAAATGAGAAAAAAATAATAATAATAATAATAATAATAATAATAATAGCAATAAATAATGAAAAATAACCGCTAGACCGGACTTGAGTCCTCATAAACGCGTTTACGGTCCGCGTATACGAGGAGTTTTTCCTGGTCGTTTTATGTTTAAAACATTTTCGTTCAAACGACTATAGTGTTTTAGGCTAATGAGGGATAACCCGTCGGTCTCGGCGGAGGAGATGCGACCCCGCGCAACGGTGCAGAACTATCGGCGGCGGCGGTGAATTATAATATATTTATGTGTACGGTCGTTTATAGTTTGAAATTCGCGTGTATAGGTAATAAATGTATAAATAATAAATTAAGGGTTCGGAAAATACGAGATAATAACGCGATAAAAATAAATATATTTATTTATGCGTGCGTGTGTGTTTATACGTATATGGTTTTTTTTTTTTTTGTAACACAAAATTATGTTACAAATGACTGATTTAATTTTTTAATTCAATAAATTTTGATTAAAAGCAAAACAAATTTAACATATTATATTAGATATTATAATATTTAATTAAATTGGTCATTACAATATAGTCCGGAAGTATGTCCGGCTTTTTGGTCATATCTTATTTTACGACGTATAATAATAAAATAACTGAATTTTAATGATAAAAATATAAAAAATGCAGTTTATGATTCGTAAGTGTATTGAATGGAAAACATTGATTTTTAATACTCTTTCTACACATTACTTCGAAAAATGTAAATATTTTTATCACCAAAACAGCCGACTTAAGAAAACGAAGAATTTTGATATTAGATTTTTCGCAAAAAAAAAAATTATTTTTGAGAACAACTTAATAACCAAGCAATTAAAGTCAGAGTAAATATTCCTGATCTATATAGAGGGACTAAAGAAAATTTTTTACTTTTTTATACTAAATTGATGAATTTTTGGGGACCACACAAGAGGACTTGGCAGGCCACAGGTCAAGTATGGCTGACGATGACGTATTATTATTATTATTATTATTACGTACTGTACGGTGAAAAAAAGCAAACAAGGAAAAAAACAAATAAATAATAATTTAATGTGACCAATTAAAAAAATAAACGAATTACTATAATAGTTAAAAAATATTTTTTTGCTATATTTATGTTTTAGATAACAGTTCATAATAAATATTTGTAAAATAACTACAGTCTTGATAATATATCTTAAAAGATATTAATAACAATATTTATGTAGGTATAAATAACTAAGCCCAAAATTTCGATATAAACGGTTTATCATTACATCGTAATCCTTTTCAGTTTTCATGATTGTTTCCAGACTTAAACTTTTCTATTAAATACAAAAATACTTATAAAAGTATTATACAATAATTATTAATGTATTACATTTTTATAAATTTTCTTTTTATCACGCTTTTATTTCCCATTGCTTTTTTATCAATTTGTTTTTTTTTTTTTTTTGCGTCTGAGCTTTTCGCTGTTGCTTTTTCTATTTCTTTTACTTGCTTTTTTCCGCTCCCCGAAAATCGCACTCCACCGGCCGTGTAAAATTTAGTTTTACATCACTGCCCAGCGCGCGCATAATATAATGATGGTATCGCGTAGCCGTTTATATTATACGTAATAGGTGCGCAGTCCTCGTAAATCGTCCGTTTGCCCCGCGGCCGATGGAAATTCGCACGTCACGGGGGCGTGCGAAATGAGACTCTCGCGGAGAACGCCGCCGCCGCCGCTGCAGCATCCCCCATCATAGCGACGCGTGACGTAAATTATTTAAAAGCGCCTGGTGGGGCCATTTCGAGAGGCCTCGCGACGAGATAAGGATATTTCTATTAAAGACCTGTCATGGCGCAGCATCAGCGGCGGCGGGGCAACAGAAACGCGCATTATTTCGCCCATCATCAGCCCGTCCCGCGCGTCGGGTGCGAGGAGAAAAACGGCCGTTTTTATGTACGGGAAAATTAGTTTAATTTTCAATTTTGAACGAAATGAAGAAGCTAGTATTTTCACAATGATGTTTGAATTTTTTTTTTCCGCATATACTTTTTCATAGGTATGGATCTATTTCTTCAAAAGTCTCGATCGGTACCTTTTTGTAACCGGATTATTACTACCTCTATCTATTCGGTACTTTAAAGAGGTCATTTTTTTTTTTTTGATTTCTCTTAATTTTTCTTTTCTTTTTGGAAAAATTACACACAATTTTTCACAATAAATACTCGGAAACATCATTTTTTGATCCGAACTGTATGCGAATTTAAACGTAGATAAACAATAATATGATAAACATTTTGGTGCGAGATAATTTTGAAAAGGCGAAGAAAAAAATTTGGACATACACATTTTTTTCTTATTAAATTGTATTTCCTTTCTTTATTTATCAGATAAAAAAAGTAGATAAAGTAAAGATTAGACAAGAAAGCCGGACATATTTGGCACCACGGATATTCTTTGCTCTTCGGGTCAGATACTCTTGATGAGTGTGTTTTAAATGACGACTATTATTGTTCTTTACATTATTAACTTCTTTCGTTTAAAATCATTTTATTGAAAAAATGATTTATCGTTTCTTTAAAATTATACACACCCTCCAAGAGTATGCGACCCGAGGAGCGAAGAATATCCTTTCTTGTCTGTACATTTTTTTTTTTTCTATTATTAGTTCGCCGCGGAAGATGATAACGACGTGGAAATAAAATAAAATATGTAAATTTTCGTATTAACAAAATAAAAAAATCATTTTTCAAAACTCCTTTTTTAAATTATTAACAACACCGTGGTGGTTATCGCGCGTCTCGCGAACAAGGGAGCGAGAGTTTTTTTTTTTTTTTCATATGTATATATAAATAAAACGTACATTAAAATACGCTAAAAGAATATAATACGATTGTAATACGTTGTTTTTTTTTTCCTCCCCCCACTGACGGTTTGAATATTTAAAAATAACGACATTAGTTCGCGTGCGGCGCGCGAGTTTTGAAAAAAAAAAACTTTTTCGAACGCAGTTTTTCCCGCACCACCATCCGAGAGAGAGGTTGTTTTCGCCATCGGGATTTTAAATATTTTATAAACGGAAGTAATATAATAATAATAATAATATATTATTATAGTCGTGGAATTACGGTATTATTTCAACGTTCCGCGTTAAATCCTCGTATACGACGCGATCATTTTGAATCCTGTGTACGCGCGTCACGGTTACCTATTCCGCGTGTCGTCATCAGAACAATGTCACTCGTGCAATAAAAACGACCCGTATGCAAATTATTATACTACATGTACAATTCGGTCGTTTGATATCGCTAATAAACGCGAATCGCGATTCAAAGGCGTATTGCGCATTGCGCTATCGTTTTTTTTTTTTTTTTTTTTTTTTTTTTTTATTGTCAATTCGATATTACGACGGACCGACGACGACGCCAGGCGATTATTGTTTCACAATGCGGATTCGGAAGGAAATACAATTTTGTCGCTATCGGATTAACGCGTGCGCGTGCGCGTGCGCGGGACACATTTTATAAATGAATAAGCATTTAGCCGCCGCGTCAAAAACGCGTCGCGCGGATTTGATTTCTGCGTTTGATCGGATTACACGCGAATAATAATTAATGCCCGTACTTTGGGCCGTCATAATAACGCGTCATATACGTGCCGTCAGAACGGAATACACAGGACTGTGAATTTCGATCGGAAATTAAACCCACGCGCCGCACGTACACGTATCGTGGGTAATCACTAAGGCCGTCACATTTTTGTATGATGCATTTACATAATATTTTTGCTGATCGGTCGGAAAAATTGCTAGTTTGCACCAACACGGGTTTTCACGACCCAACAGTTTTATGTACACAACATTTTATTTGTCAAATTTTTACACATATTTTGGAGTTTTCATATTTAAAGTGTATATTTTATGATTTTGTGAATTTTCGAAAATTGCTTAGGATTTCATTAAGTCATAAGAAAGATTTATATATATACATTTTTATTTTTTACATGCAGATGAATCGAAAATCATCAAAAAATAATACATTTTGTTCAGCTTTTTAAAATATTAGAATGCATCAGGTGAGCTGAGAATATATTATTAGGTACCGATGATAAAATTAAAATTTGTTTCACAGTTGACATTATTAAATTGATATAGTAAAAGCCGGACATATTTCGCACGATGGGTGTACTTCGCACGACGGGTGGTATTCTTTTGACGGGCGTATTGAATTTTAAAGAAACGATAAATCACTTCTTCAGTAAGACGATTCTAAATGAAGGAAGTTAATAATATAAGAAAAAAAAAAATTTTCGAAAAATGTCCAAAATTTTTTTTCACATTTTCAAAATTTTCTTGCGCCAAAATCTTTTTTATAGGATTTTCTATCTATGTTTAAATTTTC